>JAJLRJ010000010.1:13171253-13173753 GCA_024195265.1 Dendrophyllia cribrosa
TGAAGTTTTCGGTCTTTCATGGTAAGCCCAGAACCCTACGGCAAAACAATTTTCGAATTTTAGAGCTATGGAATCGTAAATAAATAAAAGCCTGAATCGATCAGTCCTATTTTAGAAAGCGCGTTGGAAGGAAAGAAAGATTAAGATTTTATTTATTCATTATCTTTAATTTTTGACTTTTTATTTTCAATTGTTTTCTTGATCCTAATCATTGATCCCCGATCCCTGATCCGTGTTCCTCGATCCTTGATCCCCAATCGATATTTTCCAGGCACGGGAGAAATTCGACTTTGTTTTTGTCTTTAGCTAATTTGATACCATATTCCCACTCGTGTGATAGGTTATACTGACCAAACTAAACGGTTGTGCTGGTGGTGGAAGCTAATTTACAGGGATTCTGACAGGGTGTGGGAAAAAAATTAAAATTGTGCGGGAGTTTTGGGGGCAAATTGTGCGGGAAATAACGTAGATTGTGCGGGAAATTGTGCGGCATTGCGCAATCATGTGACCAACCAAATATTCAATCACCAGCCAGGCCAGAAAAATATGACAGGGAGGAAATTCTGCATAAATCAAAAATACAAATAGATGTTTTACCTTGGGGTTTAAAATGTACCCAGCAATCGCCAATTTGCGGCTGTTTTTCTTCACCAAAGTTTATTTGTCTCAACAAAATCGCATTGCGTGACACGATGAACTCGATCGGGTAAAACCGAAATACCACCCCAAAATAAAATATTTCCGATCCGAGCGAGTTCCTTTATAAAAAATCCGTACATTTTGTGTAGTGTAAATAATTTCCAGTAAAGGTTCACACAATTTCTTCGAAAGTTTGCTGCAAAAACACAACACCGAGATGTATGCAAATTGCGTGCTAAATGTAATTTGATAGCATGTTTGTTTTTCATTTTCATTTTCCGAAGTTCCAGCGCTTTAATAGTTTGTTTGTCGATTCGCAAACTTGATTGATCAGTTCTTTGCGAAAATAATTCACACAGAGTGACATTCATTTCGGTGCGACGGTACATTTCTTCGGTGTTTCTTCTTCGGTCCCCGAGGTATTAAACAGGGCGAAAGCGCTCGAAAAAATACCAACAGGCTGCTAAGAAAAACGACATAATGTCTGGAAAACGTCAACTAAAAAGCTACACGAAAAATTCGGTAGGAAATCGGATAGAGACAATATAATACAGTGCATTAGAATGTAAAATTTTCACTTTATCATTCCTGAAATGCGAAAAGACGGTTTTATTGTCCGTCTTACTATCTTTTATCTGTTTTTTTTTTATATAAAAAAGATCTTGTTCTACCATAAACGACGTTTTAAGTAATCAAAGTAGACCTATGGTGAACACGTGGATAGATAGTTAGAAACTTCATTTGTCCACGCAATCCTTTCACTAAGTAGTGGTATTCTAAAGAGTCGTGCCTTATACAACATTTGAAATCATTTTTATCATTATCATTAATATAAACAAGATATAAAATTACAAACATTATTAAAAAAATCCTAAGAGAAATACTAGAGTATGGGAACATATATGTCTTCATAAGTGCCTATGAAAGCAACAGCCCCCATGGCAGGAATCACTGTTCAGCCACTGTAGTATTGGGCATCCTGTTTTAAGGCAGTTGGTCATCCCGTGGGGGGGGGGGGGGGGGGAGGGTACTCCCCTATATAAGCTATATAGGTATGTGCCGTCCCAAAGGGTATGGTTTTTGAGCCGTTGTGGTCTGAAAACGGGTATAGATTTTGACAATTATGGTCTGAAATTGGGTCTGGTTTTCGAAGAAAGCACGACAACGACACAATATGGAGACAAAATTAGACTAAAAATCTGAACATTTTGCCTGAAACAATGTTCGGTATTTTTTATCATAAAATGATATCCACTTTCTGTGGGCAAGCTTAGGGGCTCGCAAATAGAGTACACGCTTAAGAAGGCAGGTCTGAAAACGGGTGTGGAAAATGGCTGCACACCCGCCACCAAAAAATCCAAGGAGTACCCCCTCCCCCGGGTCATCCCCAGTTCCCTTCTAGTCGTGTTTATCCAAATGGTTGCGAAGGTAGTGTTGACAAAAGGCTAACTATTGAATGGCTAGTGGCATTGAAGGACTTGCGTGCGGAGGAGGCTAGTCTACAGAGCCGCAGGTGCTCAGAGTTGTAAATAATTTGTTATTGCTTAGAGATTTGGTTTGTGTTTTCTTTTCTTCTTGCATGCAGTGGGCAGCTTGAATCTAAACTCCTTGGGAAGTGGGATGTACTGCCATAGACTGTTTGTGTACCTGCTGGGAAGATTTGCATGTGTTCATCTTATTGTCTTAAAACTGGCTATCCGCATTGCATTTCACTCATTGAAGGCAAAAGCTAAAAGCTTCTATATGTGGGAGCAAGCTCCACTTGGAACAGCCAGTGTATGTATTTATTACATGTAAAATGCCTCCAAAAATGAAGTGTGTTTTCCAAGCATTTTTAGTGTTGATCCAAAATTTTTTTCAT
>JAJLRJ010000010.1:13188753-13371253 GCA_024195265.1 Dendrophyllia cribrosa
TCTGTAAATTAAGCCGCAGTTTGGGGGAAAAAATGTACAGACAAATGTATCGAGAATCACAAAAATTAACTGAGGGACTTCTAGCAAAGCTACATCCCTCGAACTTGGTGAATACAATCTTCTACCTAGTATTAAAAAGTTTAATTCACAAATTGTGAAATATTCAATTTTAGAAGAAGTTATCTGCTATCCGATTCCCATACAAACACTGTACCGGTTATTTCTGACTGCTTTGCCTACTCGTCAAGATGGCATCAAAAACTTTTAATTAGGGATGTAATGTTTCACTTTGTGTTCATTAAAGATGTGTTCTAGATACCTGTCATGTTTATTTTAGTACATGTACATTGATCCAGTCTCAGTGGGATGTAAAAGACACAAACTTGAAAAGAAATTCTCAAAAACACTAGATTTTGATTAGCTTGACAATGAATGATTTCACTTCCTCATTGAACAAAACGAAAGGAAATGTGAGCTTGTTGGGACAGGTGTTAATTATAGATGAAAAAAATTTTGGATCAACACTAAAAATGCTTGGAAAACACACTTCATTTTTGGAGGCATTTTACATGTAATAAATACATACACTGGCTGTTCCAAGTGGAGCTTGCTCCCACATATAGAAGCTTTTAGCTTTTGCCTTCAATGAGTGAAATGCAATGCGGATAGCCAGTTTTAAGACAATAAGATGAACACATGCAAATCTTCCCAGCAGGTACACAAACAGTCTATGGCAGTACATCCCACTTCCCAAGGAGTTTAGATTCAAGCTGCCCACTGCATGCAAGAAGAAAAGAAAACACAAACCAAATCTCTAAGCAATAACAAATTATTTACAACTCTGAGCACCTGCGGCTCTGTAGACTAGCCTCCTCTGCACGCAAGTCCTTCAATGCCACTAGCCATTCAATAGTTAGCCTTTTGTCAACACTACCTTCGCAACCATTTGGATAAACACGACTAGAAGGGAACTGGGGATGACCCGGGGGAGGGGGTACTCCTTGGATTTTTTGGTGGCGGGTGTGCAGCCATTTTCCACACCCGTTTTCAGACCTGCCTTCTTAAGCGTGTACTCTATTTGCGAGCCCCTAAGCTTGCCCACAGAAAGTGGATATCATTTTATGATAAAAAATACCGAACATTGTTTCAGGCAAAATGTTCAGATTTTTAGTCTAATTTTGTCTCCATATTGTGTCGTTGTCGTGCTTTCTTCGAAAACCAGACCCAATTTCAGACCATAATTGTCAAAATCTATACCCGTTTTCAGACCACAACGGCTCAAAAACCATACCCTTTGGGACGGCACATACCTCTATAGCTTATATAGGGGAGTACCCTCCCCCCCCCCCCCCCCCCCCCCCCCCCCCCCACGGGATGACCAACTGCCTTAAAACAGGATGCCCAATACTACAGTGGCTGAACAGTGATTCCTGCCATGGGGGCTGTTGCTTTCATAGGCACTTATGAAGACATATATGTTCCCATACTCTAGTATTTCTCTTAGGATTTTTTTAATAATGTTTGTAATTTTATATCTTGTTTATATTAATGATAATGATAAAAATGATATAAAATGTTGTATAAGGCACGACTCTTTAGAATACCACTACTTAGTGAAAGGATTGCGTGGATAAATGAAGTTTCTAACTATCTATCCACGTGTTCACCATAGGTCTACTTTGATTACTTAAAACGTCGTTTATGGTAGAACAAGATCTTTTTTATATATAAAAAAAAAACAGATAAAAGATAGTAAGACGGACAATAAAACCGTCTTTTCGCATTTCAGGAATGATAAAGTGAAAATTTTACATTCTAATGCACTGTATTATATTGTCTCTATCCGATTTCCTACCGAATTTTTCGTGTAGCTTTTTAGTTGACGTTTTCCAGACATTATGTCGTTTTTCTTAGCAGCCTGTTGGTATTTTTTCGAGCGCTTTCGCCCTCTTTCAGTTTAATACCTCGGGGACCGAAGAAGAAACACCGAAGAAATGTACCGTCGCACCGAAATGAATGTCACTCTGTGTGAATTATTTTCGCAAAGAACTGATCAATCAAGTTTGCGAATCGACAAACAAACTATTAAAGCGCTGGAACTTCGGATTGATTCATTCAGGAAAATGAAAAACAAACATGCTATCAAATTACATTTAGCACGCAATTTGCATACATCTCGGTGTTGTGTTTTTGCAGCAAACTTTCGAAGAAATTATGTGAACCTTTACTGGAAATTATTTACACTACACAAAATGTACGGATTTTTTATAAAGGAACTCGCTCGGATCGGAAATATTTTATTTTGGGGTGGTATTTCGGTTTTACCCGATCGAGTTCATCGTGTCACGCAATGTGATTTTGTTGAGACAAATAAACTTTGGTGAAGAAAAACAGCCGCAAATTGGCGATTGCTGGGTACATTTTAAACCCCAAGGTAAAACATCTATTTGTATTTTTGATTTATGCAGAATTTCCTCCCTGTCATATTTTTCTGGCCTGGCTGGTGATTGAATATTTGGTTGGTCACATGATTGCGCAATGCCGCACAATTTCCCGCACAATCTACGTTATTTCCCGCACAATTTGCCCCCAAAACTCCCGCACAATTTTAATTTTTTTCCCACACCCTGTCAGAATCCCTGTAAATTAGCTTCCACCACCAGCACAACCGTTCAGTTTGGTCAGTATAACCTATCACACGAGTGGGAATATGGTATCAAATTAGCTAAAGACAAAAACAAAGTCGAATTTCTCCCGTGCCTGGAAAATATCGATTGGGGATCAAGGATCGAGGAACACGGATCAGGGATCGGGGATCAATGATTAGGATCAAGAAAACAATTGAAAATAAAAAGTCAAAAATTAAAGATAATGAATAAATAAAATCTTAATCTTTCTTTCCTTCCAACGCGCTTTCTAAAATAGGACTGATCGATTCAGGCTTTTATTTATTTACGATTCCATAGCTCTAAAATTCGAAAATTGTTTTGCCGTAGGGTTCTGGGCTTACCATGAAAGACCGAAAACTTCAAGGATCGGATGGAATTTTTCGTGTAAAATAAAAACAAGTAATATCGAAAATCAAAAAGCAGAGTTTGCTTTAAAAAGCTGTGACCGAACGGTGAATCAAGGAATAATAGGATATATTGATTTAGGCTTATAAGAAGATGGTCTTTACGTGCTTGTTGACGAAAACCTTTTTTTGCGTTTCAAACTACCTCCTGCCGAGATCATATAAAAAGCTACTGCACCGCTTCAAGTCGCAGAAGTAGCTGTGTTTACTTTTAAGGCATAACCTCTCGCCAGAGGTCCTTTTTGAATTTTCTTTTTTTCGAAAACATCACTGAAACGTTAAAAAAAAATTCCAGACATAACTTATTACAGTGTGTTTTTACAGGAGCCCATCATGGGCTCCTGGTTTTTACGCATCGTCCAGGGTTCCCGTAGTCTCTTGCGTTACGCAGCCGGATCAGGAGCGTTGCGTGACGACTCAAATAACGGCTGCGTAGGAGACTACGGTTCGCGAGAAGAATATTTTGTCGCATAAGTTTATATACCGGCCAATTTTTCATGGTTTTTTAAAATGTGAGGTGATAGAAATCCCGAATAAAAGTCATTTTGGGCGGCGGGGAGTTGGACGCAGTGGGTTGGGAGGTCCGTGGAGCAAAACGCCTAGGAGAGGAGAGGGGAGAGTCCGAAGGTGTCCAGAATCTTTTTCAAAGGAGCCTTTGATTGATTGATTTTTTTTTATTTTTTGTGGGTTCCAGGGTGTTCCGGTTAGGTTCCGAGGGTGTTCGGGATGTTCAGGGGACGTTATGGGGTGTTTCGGGGATGTTCCGGTGTTTTCCGGGGGTGTTCCGGGCGGTTCCGGGGATGTCACGGGGGTGTTCCGGGGTGTTCCGGGTATGTTCTGGGGTATTCCGGGTCGATTTCTGGTTTTACAAAGACGCGTAGCTGCTGTAACAACATGAGCGCGGCACGATGCAATATAAAAAGTTGACCGCAGATTCGTCGACCACCGTGTGAAATGCCGCATGCCGAAACCGATGGAATTTTACGAAAAAGGCTTTTTGTACATTTCTTAGACTTGTTCAATCTATGCTACTCATTAAGGAGGAGAAATTTGACTTTGTTGCTTATTTGATACTATATGTGATATATTGTTCTAACCAAACGGTTGTGCTGGTTGTGGAAGATATAAATTTTAAAGACGGGACAAGCGAATATAAAACGCGCGGGACTAGGGGAGGCCTCTCTTTCTTTTCCCATCCCAGCACGTTTTATTTCGCTGGCACCGACTTTTTTCGCTCGCCCACGCCAAGCGATTCAAACTATGAATTTGGTCTTGTACAGTAGTTAATGAATTTTCTGAGCTTGTGCAAAAGAACTCGGCATATTTGCTTCCCTGTCTAGCAATGTTTAACCAGCCAAGTCAGCCAAGGGAGGCCGTCGAAAGATATTCTGTTGGATATTCTGGGAGGCGTGATAAAATAGTTTGGTTTCTGAATCACTTTATTACTTTATCTTAAGAGGCTACCCATCGTGTATAGAAAACAAATTATAAGTTAGCCAGCTACATGTAGCTGGGAACTTCAAATTAAGCCTTATTCGCGCGTCCAACAGGAGTATGAGTGAAAAAACAGTTACGTGGAGTAAACAATTGTTGTGGTTGTCTGAATGAGGACAATGCAACGTTTGCCGCTTGGGAATGTAAAATTAACACTTTTTCACCCGTGAAAAGAGAACAGACGGTCTATTTTCTGTAGAAAAGATCTGGATCCCCCATTAACCACTTTTAAGTTAAAAAAAATTAAAACAACGGTAACTCAAACTTAACTCAAACTTAACTCAAACTCAACTCAAACTCAACTCAACTCGTAACTCGGTCATTAGTATCTCTCACGTTATTTTACGGTTTGATGATAGCTAGTATTAGAATAGTGTGAGCAGTCTAACAAAGACGCGCGTTAACCTTCCAAAACAAGAAGACACAGCACAGCTAGCGTGCAAGATCGCACTGTGTCAAAAGACTAGAGTGAGTACTGAAAAATTCAAATCGATGCCTACTTTGTACTTATACCGTTGAATAAAAGGCGGTATATCAGAGCTTCCCGATGGTTGTTATTGGTTTTAGCTAAATCTTGTAACTAGCTGGTCTGTGTTTCCGACACTTTTGAAGTGAATGCAAATGTAGCTAAAAGTGACCTTTCGAAGCCATGAATCTTTCAGTTTTATATTTTGCCTGGTCCGGACCCGGGGTCAAAACAACTTTTCGAATTGAAAGTTTTGCTGGAAGTATTCCTGCCATTATTATAACATATTTTGAATGAAACATATAAATTTTATCAAAGTTAACGACAGAAGTGATAATTTAGGAGGAGAGAAACAAATTAAGCCCTTTGAAATATATCTTTTTAGTTGAGGTAAAAATGTTACAATTTGCATAATGTTAAAAGTAATTTGAAACCTTTCCAGGACCTTCCATGCAGTAACGCATAACGCAACTATTTCAGAAAGCATCTCGCAATCGCACACACTAAAATATTTCCAATTTTTATATTCCTTTGTATCCGAAACATAGAAAAAAGAAAATTAAATTAAAAAGTGATCGCTCTAAGATTATTTTTGCCCGAGAAACTTTCACTAGCGCAAGCGAAACTCGCAAGACACGTGCACTGTTTACATCTTCTATCGGCGGTGAATTTTTTGAGCTATTTTGAAAAAAATAGCTCATTAGCAGGCGCAAAGGTTGGTTTGTGATGTTAGTATGTTTGTTAGTTTGTTTGTTTGTATGTATGTCTTGGGTTATGTCACACCAATCAGATTGCCTCTAGTATGTACACCGTGTACTATGTCAGCCAATCAAATTTTCGCTTCTAAAATGGTATTACTGAAGGTCAAAGAAGGGCACTTGACATGAATTGAAAATCAGCCATCTTGAATCTCCGCGATTGTTGCCGCAAACACTAAAAGTGTAAAGTTTTGAAAATTTGTTGCTTGGGAACTGTTCTCTAATCCCGACTGGCTTGCTAACCTGGCAATATCAAGGACATTTATTCGGAAATACCGCCTATAATGTGCCCTATGCATGAATGGTAGAATGGTCTGCGGGGGATGAGATGTCCAAAAAATGTGGACTGCGGTTTCGTTCATAGGTGAGCTTATACTGAAGTATGAGTATAGTTTTATTGCAAAAACGGCAAGCCGATTTCAAATAATATGATGCGGAACATGAATTGTATGTTTCAAGCCTGGGTTTCAAGAGATTACTATTTAAAATTGGATTTTTTTTTGTCAGACACGCTGTCTGCACGTGAAAATGTTGAACTTTGTCCTTATAGAAACTTGTCCGTGATGCATGGAGTTCAACAGAGAAAATGTAATGCAATTAATCTACAATTTACAGTATGTAAAACGTTTATCTTTCTTTGAATTAATGTGAGCTGATGTGTAGGTTATTTACGGAAGCCGATAAGGGCCAATCCTAAAATAATTTTCAAATCTCGAAAACAATTTCAAATCCAAATAATTTTGTCAAATCCTTGTTCACTATTCTTTTCAAATCCGAAAATCGTTTTCAAATCCCGAAAAGTTTTTCAAATCCCAAAATGTTTTCCAAATCCGAAAATCGTTTCCAAATCCCGAAAAGTTTTTCAAATCCCAAAATGTTTTCCAAATCCGAAAATCGTTTACAAATCCCAAAAAGTTTTTCAAATCCGAAAATGTTTTCCAAATCCGAAAATCGTTTTCAAATCCCAAAATGTTTTTCAAATCCGAAAATCGTTTTCCAAATCCCGAAAAGTTTTCCAAATCCACAAATGTTTTCCAAATCCGAAAATCGTTTTCAAATCCCAAAAAGTTTTCCAAATCCGAAAATGTTTTCCAAATCCGAAAATCGTTTTCAAATCCTAAAAAGTTTTTCAAATCCGAAACCCGAAAAGTTTTCTCTTTGAGCCAGCACACGACAGGCGGCGTGTACACTTGGCGGTATGTACCTCATGTATTTTGGCGCCTTCCAAAATGGCGGTAAACTAGTGAGCGTGTTTGTCGTTGTGTTCGTTCGATTCATTCTCGCTGAATACGTTTATACTTTGGCGAAATGTTCTGTCATAAATGTGGAGGTAAATTTAATGGCGATGGTGATTTATTTTGTACTCTATGTGGTACTGAGCGTCCTAGGACCGAACTAAGCAAGGACCCGCAGTCAAGTTCATCGAAGTCAAGTGGAAGGAACATCAAAACACTGGACGAGTACATGAGTTCAAAATCGAAAGAAAGATCAGGTTTTTTCAGCAAGAAGAGAAAGCCAGAAAATCAAGCCACAACTCATTCACTGAAAAAATCAGCTGACAGTCGCGTCGTTATCAACATAGGAATCATTGCAGAAAATGAAAAGGGAAACTTGAGCGCGGTAAGAGGAAGCAGGATTCCTTTGAAAGTCTGTAAAGATTTTGGTGCACAGCAAGTCCTTAAGGCCGCCGTGAAAAAGCACGCGGATCATGATCAATTTTTTGCGACAGATGAGGAATATGTACTCCTTTATCCAGATCAGAAAATAGTGGAGAAGGTGCCGGGTACAGACGAAGAATTCTCCGTTTCTGCTTATAAAAGAGAACTTTCAAAGCCATATTCCAAGGTTGACCTGTTCTTGTGTAAGACCCTTGAGTACACCGAACACCTCGCAGACGATTGTGATCAGCAACAACCAGTCAAAGAAGATAAACCATCAGACAGCTTCACTGAAGGATTGGATTTCATCGGAACTGACATGATGTGTACCTCAGACACAGGTAACTGTGATTTTGTTTTACCATCAGATGTAGCTGCACTCAAGGAAATATTTCCAGATACCAAAGATTTCACTATCAAAAGAGCTCTGGAACTTTCCACAGGCTCAAGGGACAAAGCTGCAGCGAGTCTAATGAACTGGGACGAACGGGATTGTCGTGAGAAAGAGAAGATAAATAACAGTGATTCCGATGATTGTGTTGAGTTAAAGGTACCTTCCCTGGATATAACCAGTCCTACTGTCAAGTTGCTTAGGTATGTGTTTAAGGGACCTTTTTGTTATGCAATGTACAGTGTTGTTTTCCACAGTTTCTCCGAATACAGGGAAGTTGGACAATAAAAACAGATACTGGAAAGTTAAAATTAAAATCAATAAAGCAATTCAATTATACTACTTTTAATTATACAAGTACTTCTATTCTCCCATGGAGATGGAGTGGTCGTGATTAACACTTTCGGATTACTTGAACTTTTTCCTGTATATAGAGAGAATTTACCCTAAATTTTATTTTCTCAATATGTATCTTTATCTTCCTGTGCACTTACCTAGTCTTGATGGGATCCTGTCCAGTTTGTTTAAAAAAGTGAATCAGGAGAAGAGGATTGAAGTTCGTGTTGCACGCAGAGATATCCTATGGGACGGCCTGAGGCAGATTCGAAGAAGGAAGGACCTAAGTGGCTTGTTGAAAATTTCCTTCCTTGGAGAACCAGGAGTTGACACGGGGGGGCTACGGAAGGAATTTCTATCGGGTACTGTATGGTATATTTTAAGGCTTTTTTATAAAGTAGATATAATTATGAGAAGCACCTGGTATATGGAGTACACATACACTGTAGCTCTCTTTTAACTTCACCAATAGGTATAGTGGGTTGTTATGACAGTTGTTTTGTAATTTTTTTCTTTTTAGTTGCAATTGGTGTGGAGACAGATTTACCCCTGAAAGTAGTTATATTAGCAAAACCATTGCTTAGCAAGTTGAGCAAAACTAATCATTTGGCATAATCATGTAGTAATGCTTGCCATCAGTGGGAATCTTACGCCATAAACATTGAATGGACCTTAATTACTTAACCTTATAAAAGAGCACAGAGCTTCTTAATTTTGTCACAGGTCTGATCTATTTGGTGTGAATCCATGTTTTTTTTTAGAGATGATGTCAGCCATTGAACAGCGATTATTTGAGCCTTTAGGAAATGCACAGCTAGGACGAGTTCCAGTGCATCATGTTGAGGCACTTGAAGATGGATCATTTGAGACCATTGGCCAGCTCATAGTACTGTCGCTTGCACAGGGAGGACCCCCACCAAATTTCCTGGCAGTATGGGTTTATAGGTACTTATGTACCCAAGATCTCAGTGGTCTTCAGCTGAATGTACAAGACATTGCTGATGTGCAAATCAGAGAATTGGTAACAAAGGTGACTGATGATTTATTTTGTTTAGTCTCTACAGTAACAGGTACAGAACAAACTAATGGGTTAAGTGGCATGGTTTAGTGATTTTTCACATCTTGAACAAGGAATTCATATTAACCCTGCTTAAAGAAGTATTTATAGTAAGGTTCATTTTGCAAAGAGGCATGATTTCTGAGTTGCAAGGATGTCGAAGGTTATACATTATCATATAAAAGAGAAAACAGTATTGCAATAACTGGCATGTTGCTTTTGGACTTATGGATGCCCAACTGTAGTTTACATTGTGGCACCATGTTTTGTTTTCAAGATTAATGAAACTTCCTGCACAGAGGACCTAAAAGACATTTTAGTATCTGATGCTAACCAAGATGTGCTGTTTAGCAGTGGTTACAGATCAGTTGTGCATGCAGAGAAGAAAGATGCAATTGCAAGGTACATGTAGCTATTTTAACTTTCCAATAAGTCACTTTGCAGGTAGAATCTGGTTATAAGACAAGATGCATTTCCTAACTGGAGTTTATCAAAGTAAATGGGATGCTGTCACCAACAAGCAAGATTCTCTGAACTATTCCTGATGGTTTCTTGTCAAGTGACATTACGTACATTGTTATTAAAATTATACTTGCTGTATAATAGTTCATTTTAACTTACGGAAAACTGGTTCTTGTATTTGTGTAAAGTTGGGGGAATCTTCTTAGAATTTTTAAGGTTGTATATACGGTGCTTATCAACCTTCTTTTTTTTCTTACTTTTGCAGAGCAATCACAATGCAATATACAGTGATCAAAGTGAAATCAGAACTGGACCAATTAAGGCAAGGACTTAAACTCTTTGATGTACTGGATCATCTTGAGAAGCAACCTTCATTGATGGAGTCTTTGTTTGTTGTTGGAAACGATAGCTATGAGGTATGTAAATTATCTGGAGATTAGTGGAATTCAACTAACATTCCAAGCATACATGTATGCATTTGGTCTCACTGAAAAAAGACATGGTGACATTCATCGGCATTTTCCATTTTTTTCCTTTTTATGTCTGTCTGTCTGATGATGAATAATATTTTTGGCATTTAATTTGAATGTTGCTAGTGTTTTTACTGTACAAACAAACTGTTCTCCAACTAAAATTTCACTGCACCCAGATGGGTAGCCAGTGCGTGCAGATGTCTCCTATTAATTTCCTTTCTTCTGACAAAGGAAGGAAATAGGAGACGTCTGCATGCAGGCTGGCAGGTTACCAGATAGGGTATTCTTGATAACGATCATAACTTAAGCTTTGTGTCTGCCAGGTAACATCTGATTTCATAATAGAAGTCATGACAGCAAATTATGATGTAGTGGGAAGTTCCCGATGGGAAAAGGAGGTAGCAATCATGGAATACCTAAACAGGTTTCTCCAAGACTTAGAGGATAAAGGTAATACATTAACTGTGGAATCGATGTTCTTTCATATTCCAAGGACCAAAAAAAAAACACTTTTAGACAAACATTTGGCCAGGGTTTGTTAAGGTCTTGATAGTTTTAATGCGATTTTCATCACAATGTACAGTTGGGTCTCAAGTTTAAAATAAAATGTTTACATCCTTCTCTCTCTTTTTTTCACGTACCCTGGCTTATTTAATTTGTTTGGCTTGCTTCTTTTTTGCACCTTCTCAAAACTTTGTCTGTTTTGTTTCTAACACAAACTTGATTAATACCAACGTTTGTAGAGATCATTAATTCTTTGCAGCTGTCAGACAACATGTTTAACAGTCTTTTAGTAGCTAGAATAGGCTAAGCTATCCCTAAGAAAACAATTTAACATTCTGTGTGATTATATTTGTTGGGATGCAGAAATATGGCAGCAGGTTAATTTAAATGCTACTCCATAATATGGTTTAGCCTCATCTTGTGACTAAATAACACCACAAAAAATTGTTTGTTTTTTACCAGATCCTAGATCTATTCCATTCAACAACATTTAGCATATTCAATGGCCTATTTCATCATTAAACGTGACACACTTTTAGACATTTTTTATCACCAAATGTTGCACCCTGTGTGATAGGCTTAAGCTAAATTGTATGAGACTTTAGCAGAGACTTGTAGAACTGTTTGTACTGTAATAATGGGGTTTACAAGGTATCCACATTTATGAGATGTCTGCAGGTAAATAAGCAGGGTTCAACTGTGCTGACAATCAATGCTTTTCTCAAATTAATTCCGCAGGGGCAGGGGAAGGTGACTTGACTGAAAATGAAGAGACTGAAAATGACGACATCACTGTAGCAGATGTATTCTTTTTCTTCAGTGGAATGAAAAAAAAACCATTGCTACCCTCTGAAAAAAATAGTTTTGGAATAAGGGTATATTTTGAACATGAATGCACTAAGAAGTATAATACAAGTCACTCTGTGTGTTTCCCTGTAGTATCAACATGTTCTTTAAGTGTGACCTTGCCAACAGCACACATTTCATCATATGCAAGCTTCAGAGAAATGATGCTCCTTGCCTTGGCAAAAGGCAAGGAATTTGGTCTATCCTGAAAGAGTTGTTATTAATGTTTTTGTAAAACAAGTTACTCTCCATGAAATTTTGTTTTAAGGCTTTCATAGTTCCAGTTAAATGCATACCGTTACTGTTAGGTGTGTCATCTAGTGCATTCACTTTGGTTAATGTGGTTGTCTGTTAAAGCTAAAAGAGTTTGGAAAGATGTTGTTTCCTGATTCTGTCATATTCTACCACACTGAAATGAGTTGCCTGTCAGGATCCAAAAAAGATAACAGCCACAAGTTTTCAGTCCAATCACAGAATCGTTTTCAAGCAATTGAATTTGAATTTTTGTCCAGTGCAAGGACTATGATAAGGATTTCATTGGAGAGACGGCAAGACCATTTGGGACTAGGTTTAAGGAGAACAACAACATCAGAAGAGTGTCATTAACCACTGTGGGTTAACACCTTAAGGGCAGTGGACTTACCATTTAATCTGGATGGTTCCACCTCCACAATCATGGTGAGGGAAAATGACATACTAAGGAGAAGAATCTGATTGGCCATTGAAATACAATGCCTGGACCCCACTCTAAATCGTGACAGCAGATACAAGCTCCTAGTGATCTACCTGGACATTTTGTCATGTGACTGTCAACGTCTCAAGTCACATGACAGAAATTCAAATCCAATCACTTTTGTGATGGAAGCAAAAGCTTGTGTGCTTCAATAATCTTTTTTAATCCTGAAACGCAACTCATTTCACTGTCAAAAGAGTTTCCATCTGTTCATTGTCCCATATAAAATGGGCTGTTGTAAGTTTTCAAGCCTTGTCAGAACAATAATTTAAAATGAACTGTATCTTTATACTAACCAAATTTTGCAGGTACTGCAAGTTGAAGTTACATAATATTACTTTATTTGAAGCGGTAAAGTTTAACTGAAATGTACTAATGTCAACATTTGATAGGTTTCATGATATGGATGTAATGATTAACATTAAACAGATTAATGCTCCTTCATAATGGCCCACAGTTTCCTGATGACAGACTTGTTTGAGAAATATGTCTGGCAAGGTGGAAGATACATGTAGGAAGTGGGAACCTGTGAGTTAAGGGAACGGCAAACGGGAAATTCAGACACTCCTGCCCCCCCCCCCCCCCCCCCCCCCCTTAATTTTTTTGCTGGAAGCTTTCATTATTGATTGTTGTCAGTTGTGTTGAACTGTGTGGGACTGTGAAAGAGCATTTTTTTTACTCTGACTACAGTTGTGATTGCATGAAAATATGGCACAGTGACCAACCCAGTTAAATGAAGTTATGTTTGTTACTTCAGTTCTCATTAACAATATCATCAATGATTTTTCTTGCTACTTCTTTGACCTAATAGTAAATTAAAATTTCATAACAAAAACTTGCAGTTGGCCCTCTGCATGAGTCGATCACATGACCTGCCTCTCACTTAAAGTATGGGCTACAACTTAGAGATTACCAGAAATGGAAAAGCATGATGACATTGGAATGTTTGAAAAAAATGGAGAATTTGTATGGGAAAAAGTTACCGGATGGCACCCATTTAAATTTTTTTCCATACAAATCCTCTAATTTTCGATATTCAAATCACCATGAAATCTCACAATAAATTATTATTAATCAAGGGCCTCAAAATTTGCTCCAGTTCAAGCTGAGCCCGCTGCCCTGAATGTTTTGCTCTGACTGCAGCCCCTTACCATTTCACTTATTGGACAGAGTAGACAACTTACAGTCAACTATTAGCCAGAAAGTTCCAAAATTCTTTCATACATGACTTTGGCATGCATCCAGTCAAGTGGTGGGTGCTGCAGATTTTCCTCTCTGACAACATACTTAAAGTAGTCAATAATGACATTGTCATCCACATTCATGGCCACTTCTGCTTGTGAATAAATGTCCCTCTGATTAAGTATGCTATCAATTGCATCTCCACTCACATGGAACCCACAATTTACTTGTCCACAAGTCTGGGGCAAAAAGAAAAGTTCATCAGGAATACCAGACACTGTGTTATGTCTGGACTTTCTTATGTAATGTGTGTTCCATTCGCACTTCACTTTGTCTAGTTCCAGCTGCAATAAATCTGAATAGACAAACCAGACACATTCCATGTGCAAATGATTTCCAAGTGCAAGCTTTTGTGTGTCAACCAGATCTTTAAAATAATCTATAACCCATGCAGTGAATCTCCTTTTACCATGGGACCACCAGTTTTCAATTCTCTGATTTGCATGTGACGAGGAGTATCGGTGGGCATTTTCACTTCCTGCAAGTGTGCACTGGATTCCCGCTAAAATGCCGTTCTCTGTTCCACAGTCTGTTTGAACGAGCACTGGACGCATTCCACACTCTTCCACGGAGTGTAAAAAGAAACTGGCAGGAATCACTGGGTCGTTGTTGCTTCTACAAACTTTTAGCCACATTATTCTTCGCGAAAATCCATCAACGCAGCCATGTATAGGCAAACCATATGGCTTAAGTTTGTCATATCCGTCTACATGCCAAGCAGCATTTGGACCTGGCGATATGTATGCTCGACGTTGTAGCTTCCTAGCTTTCCGCAGGGCAGAGGCTTCTGGGTCCAGCTCCCTCAATATTCTCATGACCGTATCTCGGGGTACTGTCAGATTGTAGCTTGTCCTCAGCTTGTTCCACATTCCCCTATACCCAAGCAGAGATGAAGGCCCCTGAATTTCATTTTGGATTATTTGACGGACAGAATGATCAGATGTAGAGTGGTCTCTTTTTTGTAACTCGTACTCATTCAGTCGTCTCTTTAAAGTCCTCACACTCATCGATATGCCATGGTATTCAGACAAGAATAGAACGATTGATTCATATCGAAATCCTCTACGGAAGTAGTGAGTTATTGCCTCTCGCTGGGTTGCAAAACATGGTAAAGTGTTTTGTTCGGTCCTTCGCTGAGTACCACATTGAGCACAAAAGAATTCCCCATCGGTAAATTGCCTTCCACATCTATGACAGAACATTTCGCCAAAGTACGAACGAACGAAGGAACACAACGACAAACAAGCTCACTAGTTTGCCGCCATTTTGGAAGGCGCCACAATACATGAAGTACATACCGCCAAGTGTACACGCCGCCTGCTGTGTGCTGGCTCAAAGAGAAAACTTTTCGGGTTTCGGATTTGAAAAACTTTTCAAGATTTGAAAACGATTTTCGGATTTGGAAAACATTTTCGGATTTGAAAAACTTTTCGGGATTTGGAAAACGATTTTCGGATTTGAAAAACTTTTTGGGATTTGAAAACGATTTTCGGATTTGGAAAACATTTTCGGATTTGGAAAATTTTTCGGGATTCAGGAAAACGATTTTCGGATTTGAAAAACTTTTTGGGATTTGAAAACGATTTTCGGATTTGGAAAACATTTTCGGATTTGAAAAACTTTTTGGGATTTGTAAACGATTTTCGGATTTGGAAAACATTTTGGGATTTGAAAAACTTTTCGGGATTTGGAAAACTGTTCGGGATTTGAAAACGATTTTCGGATTGGAAAAGAATAGTGAACAAGGATTTGACAAAATTATTTGGATTTGAAACTTTTTTCGAGATTTGAAAATTATTTTAGGATTGGCCCTTATCGGCTTCCGTAGTTATTAATTGTATGCCTCAAGCGATTACTATAAGAGAGAAGCGACTGTATTTTGTATGAGCAGTCACGTTGTGTGCACGTGCAAATATTGAACTTTGTCCTTATAGAAACTGGTACGTGATGAAATTCAACATGTTTTCGAGAAAACGTAATGTAATTAATTTATATGGTGCGTTAAAAAACGCCTGTTTAAAAAATATTAGTTGCAATTTACTAGGAAACAAGCAAAATTCATTTTGGATGCGCTAAGTTTCTGCTGGTCGACATTACAGGAAAAGGTGTTTGGTTCCAAATGTTAACGTCAACAATGTTCGTGTAAGTAATTCAATTAGCTTGTGGTTTTGAGTCGAAAACAATTTAATCTAATTAGTTCTGTTTCTATTTGCACGACTTTTTTGTGGAGAATAAAAACAGTTGTTTAAATAATATTAGTTCCAATTTACTAGGAGACTACTTATATTCATTTTTCATGCGTTTAGTTTCTGTGAAAGACTTTTCTGGTTGACATTACAGAAACAGGTGGTTCAAAGAATTTTCGTGTCACTAATTTAATTAGCTTGTGGTTTGGAGTTGAAAACAATTTAATTTAATTAGTTTGCGTCTTCCAGGCCAAAGGAACCTTTTCCACGTGTCTTTTGTGAATAATAAAAGAAACCTTTAAAAAAAGAGTAGATACAAATTTCCAGGAAATAATAAGCCTTCAATTTGGATGCATCAAATTTATGTGCAGGACTTTTCTGGTTGACATTTAATTTAATACACTCATTACTAAAACAAGTTGCTCATTTCACTGGGACCGTAGTTTCGTCAAAAAATAACTCCGGAAATCCCGTGAAAAAAAGCTAGCCGAGAAACGAGAAACGGGACCCAGTTGGTTATCTCGGTATTTTTTTTGGTAGTGGGCGGGCCGGAGGATTTGAAAAACGTATATCTGCAAGCGGTTATTTGTGCGAGTTAACTTCCGCTGTTTTGTTACTTTCACCATTTCATATCATTTAGGTAATTTTCAAAATAGCTCATGCACGCAATGCGTGCCTATGTTTGTAGCCGAGGCTGTTTTGTTCCTTCAATTCAACGTCACGAAATAAAAATGGCAAACAACCGAATAAGTGAAATTAATTGGGATTCCTACCACGCTTATATTTCTTCCTTCGCTGTCCAGTGTTCACTTTATATTAAACAAGCGCTATGTATTCGTCTAAATCTGAGGCGTATGATTCCAGAATCGGGAAAATAACCGACACAAAATCAAGACAAATTATTACATGTGGGAAAAATCTGAGACCTTTCGGAGTGCACAGAACTGCAGAACTGAAGGATTTTGCCCAATTCCACGGCGATGGCGTAAGTTTGATTTATGTCAGCCCGACGTTTTCAAGATTCTTACCCAGCGTCACACATCTCGCAATGTGGCAGCACTTCACTTCCAATATGGAACTACCAAATAAATAATTCCAAATATAACGTTCGAAACGACTGATGATGCCAAAGTTTATTTTTAGCCAAGATAATAGAGGCAAGAGTGAAAATGTCAAACAAAACAGTGCATTTGAATGAAAAGCTCGATCTTTTTATTGCCGAGGCGCTAGTCAGAGATATTTGCAGGGAGTAACAATTTAAGTCTGAGGAAACTTTCTGTGGTAATTAAATGTATTTATCATGGGTTACGTAACCTCATTTTTGGGCGTTTGTGACACTTTGTCACAATGCTTCATTAGCGGGGTGTCGGGTATATATACGGTGAGGCCTTCATTTGTATTCATTCGAGTCATACGACCGCACTCTGTTCGCCTCTAAATTATGTCCGACACTGGAAACGGCGTAGAATCAAATCTTGAGGTTCCTTTTGACGACTCTTCACAACGGACTCCTATTCCGCCTTCTTCGTCTCCGCTACAACAGTCTCCTGACTTAACATCGACGTTTTCTCTCTTTAAGGATTATTTCGACAAGAAATTGACCGCGTTGAAGCACGACATCCAGGAAGACTCCTTAAGCAACAGTGATTCTATTGCTAAGAAGTTGAAAGAGGAATCCAAAATATCCTTCAAGTTTGAGGGGAACAAAAGGCAGTTCTACTTCAATTCCGGCCTTGCAGAGAAGGTTCAATCGGCTTCCACCGCTCTCGCTAAAAGGAAATTTGAAGTCGCCCGCTCTTATCTAGAAGAGCTAGACGCTGACATAAAGAAACGGAACAAACTTGTCAGATTGGCCGATAAATCCGCTGCCGGTTGGGACTTGGTCAACGAATATTTATCTGACGAATTGGCTAGCGGATCGGAGGACGAAAAGCGAATTCGACGCGCAGAGCAGAGGGCCCTTCGCAAACGAAAAGATCGGCAGCAGCAGAAAACGAAGTCCGCAGCCAGGCAGAGTCAACCATCTGCAACCACTACTTCTTTTGCTGGCCAGCGTCAGTTCAATTTTGCTTCCGCTTCTCGTTCCTTTGCACCCGCTAGTAAAGCAAAGCCTGGCGATTTCTGCTTCGCTTGTGGTCGGCAAGGTCATTGGAGATCCGAGTGTCCTGGACATTCCCAACCCAGACCTTCAAGTTCCAGCCAGTTGAATTCCGGTTTCTCCTCAAACCTTGGAGGTAAATAAAAACCTTCCCAAGAACTTGGAGTAAAAGTTAAGTATTTATTTTGTGATTATGGATTTTTCCAGCTTAGAGTTTTTCAGAGAAAGAGACTCTAGTTCTTTAGTCGATTTCGATTACGATCGAAATCTATTCGAATATGAACAGAACTCTGTTTTGCCTGTACTGAAAGGCAGGCTTAAGGCCGCGCTCCATTATTGGTATTCTATTGGCGCCAATAGCTTTGTTACTGATACTATCAAGTTCGGTTATCGCATCCCTTTTCTCAGTACCCCTAGCAGGGCGCTTTTTCGTAACAATAGGTCAGCTTTGGACAATGCGTTGTTTGTCGAGTCGGCTATATCTGAATTAGTTTGCAATCACTCGGTGGTTGAGGTACCCTTTGTCCCACACGTTGTTAACCCGCTTTCTGTGTCGATTCAATCGTCAGGCAAGAAAAGGCTTATTCTCGATTTGAGGCATGTCAACCAGTCTATTTGGAAGCAGAAGTTTAAGAGCGAAGATTGGAGGGTCTTGTTATCATATGGAAACAAGGGTGGTTTCCTTTTCAGTTTTGATCTCAAGTCTGGCTATCATCATTTTGATATTTTTCCAGATCATCAAACTTTTTTTGGGGTTTTCCTGGAATTTTTCTGGAACTGTCAGATATTTTTGTTTCACAGTTCTCCCTTTCGGCCTTAGTTCCGCCCCGTACATTTTTACCAAATGTCTCAGGCCGCTTGTTAAGTTTTGGAGACTTAGTGGCATCAAAATAGTCGTGTTTCTCGACGACGGGTGTGGTGAGGGTGATTCATTGCGAATTGCTAAGGATCATTCATTGCTCGTTCGGACATCGCTGGGTTATGCAGGTTTTGTCGCTAATTCCGCTAAGTCTACTTGGGAACCTACGCAGTCACTTGTTTGGTTGGGTTTGAACTGGAATCTTGTTTCTGGTTCGTTTTCTATCTCTGATAGGCGTATTTCCAACTTTATTGGTTTTTTAGAGAAATTCCTTCAATCGGCTCCGTACGTCACTGCTCGGGATTGCGCCTCGATCGCAGGCCATGTTATGTCAATGTCACCAGTCTTGGGTAATTTGACTCGTCTTAAGACCCGTTTTTTGTACAAGGTCATAGACTCCAGGTCTTCGTGGGATTCTCGGTTCAATATCGGGCTTCATAACGATTGTCTTTCGGAAATATTTTTCTGGAAAAACAATATCGCGAGCCTTAATTCTAGACTTATAGTGCCTTATCAGGCGCCTTGTTTGCTTAGTTTTTCAGATGCTAGTAACGTAGCCTGTGGCGCTTACCTTGTCGGTACTAGCCAAGTATGCCACCGTATGTGGAGTCCATGTGAGGCTATGAAGAGCTCTACATGGAGAGAACTTAAAGCCGTGTTTTTTGCTTTAACATCGTTTAAGGATTCAGTTCAGGGCAAGTCCGTTAAATGGCACTCTGACAATCAAGGGGCGGTCCGTATAGTTGACATAGGGAGTCCTAAAGCAGAATTGCATTCTATTGCGCTTGAGATTTTTGATTTCTGTAGGATTTTTAATGTTCGTCTTGTTCCTCAATGGGTTCCCAGAGAGCTTAATGTTTGTGCTGATGAAATTAGCAACATTATCGATTACGACGACTGGTATACTACCCAGGGGTTTTTTGCCCATTTAGATTCTATCTGGGGTCCCCATACCGTTGATAGGTTTGCTAACGCGTCCAATGCCCATCTCCCTAGATTCAATTCTAGGTTTTGTGTATCAGGCTCTGAAGCTGTTGACGCTTTTTCAGTCTCTTGGACGGCAGAGAATAATTGGCTCGTTCCGCCAGTACATTGTATCACAAGGGTGATCCAACATCTTGTTTCATGTGGCGCCTTTGGGACTTTAGTGGTCCCTTATTGGCCGTCTAACGTTTTTTGGCCTTTTCTATTTGCGAGCTCGCTTGATTTTCAACCATACGTTGTTGGGTCCATTTACTTCCCAGATCCCTCGGGGATATTTGCTCTTGGGTGTTATAAGGATTCGCTCATAGGCTCTGATAAGTTCAATAGTGCGGTTCTAGCTGTCAGAATTGACGCTAGGGGTCACAGTTCTTAGGCATGGCGTTTTTTCTTTTATGCCGAGTGGTTTTTTGACTGCAGTGACGTTCGCACTGGTCAGTGGTTATGTTCGTGAGTTCAAGAAGTTTCGTCTGCTTGTTCCTTGACTGTGTTTCGAATGAAACTAGTTTGCCGAGTGGCTTGATTCTCGCCTAGTGGCGTTGTGCAGATTTGTACAGGGTTGTACAGGGTTGTACAGGGTTGTTTTTTGCGTTGTAAATTAGTTTCACGTTTGTTATGATATTTATTTTTGCAATGCTAACGTTGTTCCCATAGATTTTGTCAGAGGGGCTTTACAGTCTGGTTTTCAACATGTTGAAGACAGCCGCCTCAAGGTATTAGCTCAGGAGCTCCCTGAAGTTCTTCTCAAGAGCAAAAGCGCAAATACAGCTAAGAAGTATGAAAGAGGTTTTAATGCATGGAGAAAATGGGCTTCACAGTTCAAGGAGATTGTAATTTTTCCCGCTTCTAGCGTTTATGTTTCTTTATTTTTTCTTAGTTTGATACAAGAATCGGTTTCTTGTAACATTATTGACGAAGTCCATTACGGGCTTAGGTGGTTTCATGATTTAGCAGGTCATCCCGACCCATGTAATTCACCTGTTGTTATTCCATTATTGGAATCTGCCAAAAGGCTTCTTAGTGTTCCGATTAGAAAGAAAGAACCAGTTACTCCTGAGGTTGTTCAGCGCTTGTTTGCGCATTATGGCTCCGCTTCCGCTAGTTTATCTGATTTACGTTTGCCCAGTTTGTGTGTTTTGGGTTATGCGGGATTTTTCCGTTTCATCGAGTTAGTTCAATTGCGCAGGTGTGATTTTCTATTTGAAGATTCTTTCATGAGAATTTTTGTTCAGCGTAGCAAGACGGACATTTATAGGGATGGAGCTTGGGTTGTCATTGCTAAAACCCTAAAGCCTACTTGTCCTGTTATGTTAACCCTTCGTTATTTTTCAGTTGCTTCTTTTTCAGAAGACAGTGAAGTTTTCATTTTCCGTCCACTTGTTTTCTGCAGCAGCAATGGATCTTATCGTTTTCGTGGGTCTGCCCCATTGTCTTACTCTAGGGCGCGCGAGATAGTGCTTTCCGCTTTTGAGGCCGTTGGCCTCTCCAAACAAGATTATGGGCTTTACAGCCTTAGAGCTGGAGGCGCCTCCGCCGCGACAAATGCCCAGATTTCTGATCGTTTGTTTAAGAGACACGGACGTTGGAAATCAGACAAGGCTAAGGATGGCTACATAAAGGATAATACTCTTGCTTTGTTGTCGGTTTCATTGTCATTGGGTATTTAATTTACTTCCCGTTCTTTTAGTTCGCCCGTACACGGTTCGTGTTGACACACCCCATAAGTGGTTGCTTATTCCATGGTAAATGATTTATATTCGGTTGAGCGGGGGAGCGTATTAGAATATAAATGTATTTATCATGGGTTACGTAACCTCATTTTTGGGCGTTTGTGACACTTTGTCACAATGCTTCATTAGCGGGGTGTCGGGTATATATACGGTGAGGCCTTCATTTGTATTCATTCGAGTCATACGACCGCACTCTGTTCGCCTCTAAATTAAATACCCAATGGCTATATTAGCATTCAGGAGGTTTATTTTTTCTATTCTTGGCTTGCCATGTTTTGTTTTGTTTTTTCACATTATACTAGATTATGTTGTGATCGTAATCTTCATGCTAGACATTACAGTTACTGCTCTGTTATTATTTTGCGCCACATTGGTTATTGACATATATCTTGTAATTTAATTGACATGGAGGACATAATAAAGAGGCCCGTACACGGTTCGTGTTGACACACCCCATAAGTGGTTGCTTATTACATGGTAAATGATTTATATTCGGTTGAGCGGGGGAGCGTATTAGAATATAAATGATAATTTGTGAGACCCATAAATTGTTTTGACCGCTTATATTTCAAACATGAAAAAACATATCTTTTAAAAATGTTTCAGCGATTTATTCAAAATCGAACAGTTTATTTTGTTTGAAGTTTTCCCAATTAGAAATATAGTGTGCTTCACTGTATAGATAATAGCGCATTTATTCGCTTGTTGTGGGTAGACACCAAAATATTAGGAAAAACTGTCTTTCGTCATGTTTGTTTACCGTTGCTATGGAAACGATGGTTAGCATAAAAAAGAGCACCGTCCACTTTCATCCAAGCCTAACATCTGGTATAAAATCCAGATTCATTGAGCTGAAGTAAGATCATGTGTAAGCGCATTCAAAAAGGAAAGTGTGATCCCCCCCCCCCCCCCAAAAAAAAAAAAAAAATTCTTGGAGCCACCTTAAAATTTGAAAAACGTTAGACTGGTTTTCAGGCAGGTCTATTGGTAGACTGTCTGTAAAGCCGACAGTTTATCAACAAGAAGTTGCCGACTTCAGACGACCTCGAACGTCTGATGCGCTAATAACCACTAGACTGTTGCAACTCTACAACAATCACACGAATAATAATAAAACCTTTTTGAGCGAACACAAAATAAACGATGACATTTTGGAAATAGCTTGTTTCGTAACGTTGCAAACCATGCTTAAACAATAATAACGAAAATGTTATGTCCTGGCCGGCTTATGTTGAGAAACGACAGCACAAATACAAGGTTGGATTTTGATGTCTGCGCTTGCGTTTAAGTTTGTTACTCTCGCTTGTTATCGTGCTTATCTGCTTTAGTTTATCTGAACCAATTCAATGTACTTACGAACATATTCATATGCAACACACGCAATAGAAGTTGTTTAATTATTAGTTATTATTGTTATTGTCGTGTCGCTTGAGTGGCTTTACTGGCTCTTATTTGCATTTGTATTCGAACAGCGATCTACTGAGCTGAAGGTTTTTAACCAAACTAAGTGACACCAAGCTGTCGCATATTCACTAATACGATTTAACTATAGACCCCTCGTAGACGTGTCTTTTATAGTTTCCAGGGCAAATTAAGAGCTATGCGTGCTGAATGATCATGAACGTCTATGTCTCATCTATCACGGTCTCATGCGTCTATGATTCATTTTAATTCGATGTTACTGCATGTTATCGCTCATTTTCGTTGTTTTTGTTAATCTACTGTTGGTGCAATATGAATGGAATCTTACTGTGCTTCTCTCACCTGTTTTACTGACGAAAATCACAGACCCAAAACAGAGACGGGCAAGAAAGATAGAGAACTTCCGCATGGCGGCTTCAGTTAACTGTAGTTCATTCCCTAACTTCGCTTGATAATATATTCTAGAAAGAACATGACCTTGCTATCAAAGGTCAATTCGTGTGCCAAAATGCACTTCCTAATTTGGAAAAAATCACGTCTGTGCCGGCAAAGATACGGTTATCACACCGATCTGATCTGCATGACTTCTACTCGCAAGAATCAGTTTTTTTTTTTCATAAATTGTTATTGAGTAGAATATGTAGGATCGGGAATGTAGTCATTCAGGATTAGCGGTACGATACAACAGGCATGCATCATTCGAATTTTGTAGGTAAATAGGGAGTCAAGACAAATGGTACTACTGTCTGAAAGATACTTTTGAAAAAAAAAAAAACAGGTGTGTCGCTCCAAAAAAAGACTTTCGTGGCAGCCCGTTTTGGTAAAAACTGCCACAAGTGATAATTTAGCTTATGCATCATCCTGGCTTTCAATTCAAAATATAAGGCAACGGAATTCACTGAACTTTGCATAGTTTCTTTTGGGGTATCGAGAGGCGTTTAAATTGGACTTCGCGATTTTTGTTTTTTATCTATTCAATGTGCGTAGAGTTGACTCTGAAAATATGTATTTAAGGAACATAGACACTTTAACCCATTGCAGTATAGATTCCCGAGGGTTTTGAGTGCTTTCACCGGAGAAGCATAAAATCATGTCTGAAAAGTAAGACTACATTCGAAACTAAACTGCTTTTAAACACCAATTCATGTTTGGTCAGTTTGCACAACCATACTGTTCCACACAGTTTCAGTCCAATTGGCCACTAAATGTACTTGATAACATTTAAAAAATCGCTTTATTTAAGTGTCAATGTATTTAACACGAAAGTACTAATTGAGGACAATGTTATTACGTCCCCTTCTGGAAACGGAACCTCCATTTCTACGTGGTCATCCGAGCCACGTAAAGGTCTAACCGTTCGCAGATGTCATAGCAAAGGCAGCAACGTCGTCCTCAGTTATTTTAAGACCCTGAGAGTGTTGGTCCGGTTGGGATTCGAGCCCGCGACCTCCCACTCAGCAGACCAGAACTCTACCAACTGAGCGAACCCTGCGGCCGAACAACTTAGATAAAACACAAAACTTGTCAAAACAAAAATCCCGCAGCAACAAGCGGCGAACACGCTATCAAACGGTCCTATCCATCCATGAAAGCCTTGCATTGTCTTGAAATTCTTTCTTCTGCTTCTCAAATCACACGGAGAGATATTGTCGCCATCTTGAAATCAAGAACGAGAAAACCAACCTCGTTCCAAGGGTCTCTCATCTTCCCACCGCCTGGAGGAGGACCCTGGGAACGAGGTTTCGAGATCGCGTGTCAACCTAGCAGACCAGTTAAACTAAAATATGCATACATAAATTTATAAGCACTAATGTCGCACACAAAAAAGAAATATCAGAGTAGGGCAAAACTACGCCACGAGTAAAAAGTAAACAACCCCCTACATAAGCACATAAGTCGATCTGCAAAAACATAGATTTTCGCCAAAATCCTCTACTACAAAATAAACCCTTGCCACAGGGAAAAGTTTCCATCAGAAAAGAGCCAAAGAGCCAAAGAGCCAAATTTTGTTAATACTCTCACATTTTCTTAAAAAACATTGATCCTTATTAAACCAAGTATGAGTACGTACGGTAATGATTCGATTAAGCACCTTCCCTCCAATAAGCGCCCTTTTCTAATAGCCCCCCCCCCCCGTTTGGGTGCCGTTTTGTTAATAAGCCCCTTATTAGGACGTTAGATGCTGCGCCAGAAAGTTAACTTATCGGAGAAAGTGACAATGAAGACATCGTAGTATACCTTATTTTCTCAATTAAACGCCCCGGCGTTTATTTCAAACTTGGCTTAGTGGACACGCGTTTCTTTGAATCAGCAGTTTTTTCTCGCACGCCATTTTTAAAGAAAGGGTTATTATTCGTTTTTCTTGGCAGCCGTGTACCTTGCCCTTAAATCTTAAGTTTATTATATCACAAATAAACATTTCGGGGGGGGGGGGGGGGGGGGCTTACTTGCAACTTCCTCTATTATAAAGACTTTTGTTCTGGGGCCATCGTAGCTTGATAAGAAATAGAACACAAACCGCGGTGATAAACATATTGAACTTATTCATTTTTTATAAAACATTAAAACATTAAAGAAACATTGTTTATACAAGAACTGAAGCCAGCTTTTAATGCAAACGTCAGTAGCGAGAAGCTGATGCTTTATTAATTAGCTGTTTCTTTTTATAGATCAACTGTTAAGTTTTGTACTTAATCTCGGTCCCAGTCCCTTTTCAATACTATATAAGTATAGTTTTCAACACTGTAACGGTCACTTTTGAAAATGTATGTAGTAGCATACGAAACGTCAAGTTTTATAAAAAATGAATAAGTTCAATATGTTTATCACCGCGGTTTGTGTTCTATTTCCTCTATTATACCCGGCGTTTATTCGGGGCCCGGCGTTAAATCGAGAAAATACGGTAATAGCGAATTACATTCTGCTTATACGAACCATTATTACCGTTGTTTTGTCTGTGCGAACCGTTGTCACCATTGTTCTTATTGTGCGAATCATTTGCTCTTTTTGTTCATCGGGGTACTTTCAAGCTCCCATATTTTTGTCAAGAAAGAAATAATAGCCTCGCCCATAATAAGCACCTTCCCTTGTGCTACCAAGACTAAATAAGCGCCCCAGGCTCTAAATCGACATTACAGTATACCCAGCAGAAAAAAGTAATTGCGTTTAGACAAACTAAAACTGCAAGGAAGTACACTATACCATCCCCTCAATATGGCCATTATCTTACGCCATTATCTTACGCATGTGCACAACCATATCACTATGGTTTTATGCGGCACACGCGATCCTGAAATACGGATCCACCTCTCCATACGCATACCGAGGACTGTTTTGCTGTTCCCAGCCAACAGTTAGCACATGGCCTATGTGGAGCTGGCGCTTAAAGGGAAGCTTAATGTAAGCGAATCAGATTCATAGATTTAGGATTCCGGACCGTTAATTCTGAGATGTTTCAGAACAAAAATATATTACTAGTACAAAAAATAGATCATGCATGAGGACTAAGAGTGAAAAAATTAAAGAGATAGAAGATTTAATTTAAAAAAAAGGTTATATGCTTAGCCTGTTGTCTTTTATAAATTTCAAGTCATTTCTATTGTACTTGTAATAATATTTACTGCTGCCACTTATTATACGTTTATAGCCTTCATTTTCTTTATATATTTCAGTACTCGGGGATTAGGTTTAATTAAGACGCAGTCTCCCTTAGATCCTCATATTGATTTTCGCTCCGGAAATAGATTTCGCTTATAATTTTTCTGTTAACTTCTATTGGCAAGTAAGTCACAAATATGAAATTAGATCGGAGAAATTCTGCTTTATAAAAATTTTCTGCCGTAAACTTTCCGCGCCCCCTACTGTCTTCGAAATTCAGTGATGAGATCGTGAATTTTGCCAAAACTACAGCTGCTCGCTCTGGACAAAATAGTTCACTTGAAACCTTCAAATTCGCTAGCTATAAACAGTGACCCTTTGTCTTAAAGTGCTACTGCGATCAAATTTTTGATTTCCTTTTTTTACATCTTCGTGTACAATTAGACTTTCTTACTCATCTTGCCAAATTTCAATCCATTACGAACATCAGAAGTCATTTTATTTTAACATTTATGTCCGAGAATTTACGGCCGCCATTAATCAACCTTGTTCCAAGGCTTGGTTGCGAATAGGATAAAGTGACGTCAAAGGCTTAAACATACCTCACGGGTTGAAATTATAATAACAATAAGCGTAGAGAATTGCACGAAGAACAAGTCCAAAGTTTTTGTTGCTTTTCGCGTGATTTTCAATACTTATTGTTATTATAATTTCAACCCGTGAGGTATGTTTGGGCCTTTGACGTCACTTTATCCCATTCGCAACCAAGCCTTGGAACAAGGTTGATTAATGGCGGCCGTAAATTCTCGGACATAAGTGTTAAAATAAAATGACTTCTGATATTCGTAATGGATTTAAATTTGGCAAGATGAGTAAGAAAGTGTAATTGTACACGAAGATGTAAAAAAATGAAAATTAAAAATTTGATCGCAGTAGCACTTTAATAATCAGATGAATTGTAATCATGAACACTAATTAGTATAATAAAACCGAGGATACAAAGTTTATTCATTTTGGGCACTTATCGCAACATGCGATTTGACCCAAATTCAGGGGGAAAAAATCTCAAAAGTGGTTCGTACTCACAGGCTTTCCTGCATATCAAGGGAAAGTTCCACCTATCGGCTACTAAAATCTGTTAAAACATTTGGCCGTCATCCAGTTGTTGGTCCGCAAGTGAGAGCTGAACTTGTGTTACTCAGCTAAACACGGCCATATTTCCATCGGACATTTGGTGAACGAATGCCAGTAATAAAACACGAAATACGTTTCTCTTCACCATATAGTTTATCCAGGCACGAAGATCAAAGTTTCTCAACCAATGTCATCTGAATGGAATCGCTGGATGCGTTTCATTAAAGCAGTCATACAGCAAGATATTTCTGTTGTCGGCGAAGGGAATGTTTTCCTAAACCGCTGGCCATTTTTTTTGTCGGCTCATGAATCATATGTTTAGGTTTTGCCGCAAGATCAGAACACTCGGCGATCCTGTTTTCCAGTTTTTCAATAAGTTGTATTTTCTGTCTTTCGACTTAAAAGAAATTTCAAAATGATTGTAGATTGATTTCAACATTTCCATTCAAAATTTCCTTCGTCTATGTTGCGTCCTAAAGTCTGTAACAAAGCCAAGATATCTTTTCTTGTATGACCATTGGTAGGTCAAGAAACAACCAATATGGCTAGAATTTGTTCAATTGACTGTAAATTAGCACAATTTGTCCCGCATTTTGACGCAACATTAGCAAGTTATCATCCTTTATAGAAATCGGCAGATATTTTTGCTAGGCCGCTGACCACATACATCGCAACGGAGCATACCTACAATAAACAAACAATAACCATGGTGAGCACACCGAATAGGCCGATTGTATGTTCATTTTTTGGAAGTGGGAAAATAACATGCGGAGAATCACGAGGAAGAGAAGAAATAGTTCCCCTTATTCAGTGGGTATTTCCAATGTAACAAATCATTTAAAGAGTTGTCACCTTTCGCGCGCGAAAGTGACGGAATACGAATTGATACTAGCTAGGGCGGGAAAGTTCAATCTTGCATTGGACTGGACATAGAGAAGTTAACAATCTGTACGAAGCACCGTCACAATCTAGGGCAATATTGGCGACCTCTGAAGACAGGTCAGTATCCTAATCACGAAGGAAGGAAAATTTCCTTGCACTGTAAGAATTTCGTGAACTGGCAGATGGCACAAAAGATACAGATGATGTTTATTACACCTGTACAAGTTGGGTCGCGTAAGCATTTTTTTTTTTTTCAGTTGTGCAAAGTTTCCTGTTTTTCAGTTTCTAAAAGAGGCTTTTAAAACGTAAAGAAAAAAATATATAATTTTGAATAAAATCGGGCCGCACAAAATTGGTCGTGTTAACCATCTTCTATTCCAACAATATTTGAGAATGTCACGTAACGCTATGGATTAAAGAGATAAATGTTGGTAGGGGTCTGATTCTTTAGTTAGTAAAGTGTTTCGAAAAAACAACAAAGGAACGGAGAAAACAAAATGTAGTACACGAGGTCACACAAGAAGGCTGCAACTTCAACTTTGAAACTTTTGACTCCCTACAACGTCATCTTGATTGTGGTCAACATGAAAACAAAACAAGCCAAGAATTGGTCTATGATACTGTAAGTTACGACGTGACTGGGCAGCAAGGTTTTCCACCCCCTGTTCCCGAAAATCATCAGACATTTCCTCAATGGCTTCTCCCAGTTCTTCCCTTCTAAAGGGTTGGGCACTCCAAAAGCCAAGAGAAGGTGGAACAAGGTACTCTTCTAAAGTGAAGGATTAATTGAAAGCAATTTGATGCTGGTGAAGAATCAGGATGTAAAGCTGATCCTCAGCAAGTTGCTATTGACATGAGAAATACCCGGACGGAAGATAACAAACGATTGTTCTCGAGAGATGAGTGGCTGTCAAGAAAGCAGGTCCAATTCTACTTTTCAAGACTATCCGTGCTAAAGAGAAAGCAAACTAACTCATCATCTTCCCGTCAAGCAACTATAGATGACTTGGAAGACGTGGTGCACGAAGAAGATTGGTTGCAGCAGGTGGACGAGGTTTACAAAAAACTATCTGTCCAACATCCAATCTACTACGATGCGTATAATCTTTGTGACTTGTGTAAAAAAAAACAAGTTTGGTTCCTTACATATATTATGGAAATGTTAAAAGCAACTGCCAATCTTTAAGTCGAAAGACAGAAAAATACATACTTATTGAAAAACTGGAAAACATGATCGCCGAGCCGAGTGTTCTGATCTTGCGGCAAAACCTAAACATATGGTTCGTGAGCCGACAAAAAAACTGGCCAGCGGTTTAGGAAAACTGCCAATTTCCCTTCGCCGACAACAGAAATATCTTGCTGTATGACTGCTTTAATGAAACGCATCCAGCGATTCCATTCAGATGACATTAGTTGAGAAACTTAGATCTTCGTACCTGGATAAACTATATGGTGAAGAGAAACGTATTTCATGTTTTATTACTGGCATTCGTTCACCAAATGTCCGATGGAAATATGGCCGTGTTTAGCTGAGTAACACAAGTTCAGCACTCACTTGCGGACCAACAACTGGATGACGGCCAAATGTTTTAACAGATTTTAGTAGCCGATAGATGGAACTTTCCCTTGATTTGCAGGAAAGCCTGTGAGTACGAACCACTTTTGAGAATTTTTACTCTCACTGAATTTGGGTCAAATCGCATGTTGTGATAAGTGCCCAAAATGGATAAACTTTGTATCCTCGGTTTTGTTATACTAATTAGTGTTTATGATTACAATTCGTCTGATTATTAAGATAAAGGGTCACTGTTTATAGCTAGCAAATTTGAAGGTTTCAAGTGAACTATTTTGTCCAGAGCGAGCAGCTGTAGTTTTGGCAAAATTCACGATCTCATCACCGAGTTTCGAAGACAGTAGGGGGCGCGGAAAGTTTACGGCAGAAAATTTTTATAAAGCAGAATTTCTCCGATCTAATTTCATATTTGTGACTTACTTGCCAATGGAAGTTAACAGAAAAATTTTAAGCGAAATCTATTTCCGGAGCGACTGCTTCTTAAGTGTTGTGTATGCACTCCATTTATCATTCGTAGGTTAACAAATTCATTTACAATTACATCCAATTTAATCCAATGTGCTCTACACTGATATTAAATAAATTAATGGTTACGTTACTGGTGACGAACATCTGATGTTGGAAAAGAGAAATGTATTTTCTATTAGTATACAGAGAATACAGTTCATTAGCAAGTTTATTTCAGTTGGTATGACACGCCGCTAGGGCGTGTCCCGTGGGTATCCATGATTGGTGCATTTAGGTATTTATATCGGAGCACTCGCAGGGCCGAAGGCCCGGCTGCGCAGCCCCATACTCATAAAACCTATGCCCTCATTTTTCATGGTCATGGCTAGCGGAATGTTTCGCGGGCGCGCGTGTGCCCGTCCTCCGCCGCCGTCGCGCAGGACCGGACTACTGTAGCTCCGTCGCGCAGGACTAGCTCGCGGGCGCGTATGACGTCGCAAAACATGTGCGTACGACGTCATATTGAAACCAAAGCGAGGCTTTTTTTTCGCGCGGTTACACGGCCGAATGTCACGTCAGCTGGGAAAACACTTTGATGTTTTGCTGTGTTTACTGAGCGGAGAAAACGGTTTAAATTAAAGTCGTTATTTTCCTGCATTTTTTCGTGGTTTGCTACTCAAGACAGGGATACTAATTAACGGATACTCAAAAGCCGCTTTATAGTCTAGCGGTTAAGGGAAGGCAATGTGCGTTTAATGATAAAAGCATGAAACTTTCCACGATTGTAGACCTATAGATACTTAACAATTTTTTATATAGAGGCATCGCTGAAAATTCCTGGAAAATAAATAAGTGGGATTTTAAAAAATTAACCAAAAAATGCTGAGTCAGCATTTTCATGTTTTATATAAATCCTGTTTTGTGAAAAAGAATCGAACGTATGATAAAAGTATTACTCTATTATCTTCTCTAGACAAAATACACTGGAAAAGTTGAAAATTTACATTGTATGTAAATAACATGTAAATAACATGTAAAGATACTGTGAATGATAATTTACATGCTAATTTCCCTTTTACATGTTATTGTCGAACCTGTAAATAACATGTAAATATTTTGAGTGAAACATGTAAATACAAGAGAAGATCCTGTAAATAACATGTAAATCGAAAAAGGGAGCCTGGAAGGAACCCTGTAAATAACATGTAAATCGAAAAGGGGGGCTATCATGTAAATAACATGTAAATCGAAGAAGGAACCCTGTAAATAACATGTAAATCGAAAAAGGGGGGTTATCCTGTAAATAACATGTAAATCGAAAAAGGGAGCCTGTAAGGAACCCTGTAAAGAACATGTAAATCGAAAAGGGGGGCTATCATGTAAATAACATGTAAATCGAAAAAGGGGGGCTATCCTGTAAATAACATGTAAATCGAAAAAGAGAGCCTGTAAGGAACCCTGTAAATAACATGTAAATCGAAAAGGGGGGCTATCATGTAAATAACATGTAAATCGAAAAAGAGAGCCTGTAAGGAACCCTGTAAATAACATGTAAATCGAAAAAGGGGGGCTATCATGTAAATAACATGTAAATCTGAAAAGGGAGGCTATCCTGTAAATAACATGTAAATCGAAGAAGGAAGTCTGTGAGGAATCCTGTAAATAACATGTAAATCAAAAAAGGGGGGCCATCATGTAAATAACATGTAAATCGAAAAAGGGAGCCTGTAACGAACCCTGTAAATAACATGTAGATTGAAAATGGGAGCCTGTTAGGAACGCTGTTAATAACATGTTAATTGAAAAAGGGGGCTGTCAAGACCCTGTAAATAACATGTAAATTGAAAACGGGAGGCTATCTAGATCTTGTAAATAGAAAAATAGTACAGAAAAATAGATAAATATGTTTTATTTATCAATGCTATGTCTTCAACTGAAAAACATTTTTGCAACACCATACCATAATTTAAAGTGCCTATGAAATGAATTTTTTTTCTTCGTTTTTCATTAGTTTTTTATGTCCAAAGAACGAAAACAATAATCATTTCCCGAGGAAAAGAAAGAAAATCGGTTTTTCAGTCCCTCGAAGATGCGTCACTTCGGTTGAAAAGTGGCTCCAATTTTTGGAGAGCCTGGGGGCGAGTGGGCGTGCGTGATGACGTAAATTACGTAAATAGTATGACACATTGGTTTGTTTACGCTATAATTCCCTTGGAATCCTTTAGCGTGATGGTCATTTTGCCAACGTGTTTGGCTGTACAAATGTCAGACAGCGCCTAATTTGTTTCTTTATAGTCCTCTGAAGGTGAAGAGGATCAGTTTCGGATCACTCTTGATCAACTGAAATGATCGTGTCCACTGTAGTTTTGCCGTAGCGAGACGAACCAACTGTGCCGCTTGAGCGAAGGAAGTGAATATAGAAGAAGACGGACTTTGATCATTTAGATTATTGAACGTGAAAGGTACACATTTCAGTAGCACAGCGTCTCAGTGGTTCGCCAGTTGAGTTGTAAGCTTATTGAACGCAGAGGCGTTTTTGTTATTTTTTTTTAGTGGCTCGTTGACTAGCGTTTATCGAACGCGAACGATATATTTGTAGGACAAACAATCATGATATTAGCGCATTAGCGACTCGGCCGGTCTTCTCTGAAGTTCATTAATCGCGCGTGGAGGTTATGAACTTATTTTATCGGCTTGGCAATTCGCTCGTCTACTTGAAGTTCTTTTTTCAATGCGAAGGATATGTCTTGGCGGCTTGCTAGTTGAAAGTTTAAATTATACTGATATGTTATGCATATCCAAGGTGGTGTTTTTCAGGCGGCTTGCTGAATTGAATGTGAATGGTGTATGTTTAGCGGCAAGGTGCCTTGATAGCATATTTTTTTATTTATTTATTCAAAATGTTTGAACTCAAGTATATACGTAATAATTATGCTTCTTAGTTCAGTGTCTTGCCAGCGATTGATCGTTTCTGGAAATTTTAACCACTTGGCGGCTTGTAAGTGAGTTCAAAGTATCGTGTTTACATTTATGTCTGATTTATATTTCATTGTATAAAAATTGATCTGATCGAACACGCAATGATTCAGCGATGTATTTTGTTTTGGAATAGTCTTACGCATTTGTACGTGTAGATTTTTTATAGATGTTCCGTAGAATAGACGCCTTCCAGTGAACACTTGCGTCGCTGCACTTTGAATTTTATAATTCGGAATACCGTATAAACTCTGGTATAAACATTTATATTACTCGCCAGTCAGTGCCGATCGAGTCAGTATATTTTTGTAGGCCTCACTGACTTCGACGGCTCTCCAGTCGAGCCGAGGCTTGAAGGAACTTCCAAACAGGATATGGATTGGAAAAATTATGCTTGATTAAACGGCCTCACCGGCCGGAATGTTATTTTCTTTTGCAAAATAATATTAATCTTAACAATAAGCGCTTTCATTGAAAACAACATCGCTTGACGTACCCTTTCCGATGTCGACGAACAAATTTCGTGTATTTCGCCGGCCTATTTTCCTCTGGAGCAAAATTAAGCTTTGTTACACCCTCTGTTATCGAAGAATTCTAATATCTCGTATGTTTGAGGCCGCTCGCCACATAATATTGGTCCACCTCTAGCGACGTCTCTTGTCAGCTCTCTTGTTCTCTATATTCCCGCAGCAGTTTGTACAACTATTTACGTCACAGTGTAATATGACACTGGTTTTGGCCGCGCACAAATTGGAGCCACTTTTTAGCGCCAACAACGTAACTTTGAGACCATAAAAAAAGCATTTCGCATCGTCCCTAACACTTTAAACCTTTTATTCCAAGGTCTAAAAAGGTGAAACTTTCGATACATCAAAAAATAAATTTCATTTCATAGGCACTTTAAGGACCTTACTGTTTAGACAAATACAGCTGTAAGTCTAGCAATGCAATAGTCCCAATTTGTTTAGATTTAATGCTGGTTCCTTATTATCACATAAAATATTCCATGCCACAAAAATGAATACAACTTTACAGTTTTAGACGGAATGTGCAAGGCATGTCACTTTAAATGCATACATGTTAATAATAATCTTTATTGAGGATGCCAACTTCACCAGTAGTGACTTACAGAGGGATCATCTACATTGTAAAAGACTATAAGATGTTAATTTTCTTTCACTTGTTGAAAAAGACCACGAGCATCTGTGCCCTGGCCAAATGGAGAGACAAGTCAACATCAATAATAAGTTACATCAATAACTTTCGTCCAATTCGATCAAGCATAGATTCTTGTGGAAGTTGACGCAAGTTTTTAATATCACTTAATCAACCACTGCAAGTTATCGCAAGTTGCTGTCATTACTGTTTACTTTGGTTTGGGTGTATGTGCAAGACTACATGTACATTGAAATGGCTTGTTTACAACTTGGAACAACTTGCAGACATATACTTGCAGTCAGTTTTTTCTGCCTATGACTAAATAATATTAAAGGGACACTGTCACCTATTTTTAGTATCACTTTGAAAAGCCAAAAAACATATTTGTTTCAATGGAAACCTACAAATAATGGTCCAGTTTTGTTAACAAATACTCTACCAGTGCACAGAAACTAGTATTCGTTATCTTTGGCTGCGGATAGCCAGGATGGAAATGGATTGCAACTTGAAAAAATTGGCCAATTTTTTCAAGTTCCTCCCAAGAGTCGTGGAAAAATCGCAGAAAAACTTATGGTTTGTTCTTCCTTGCAGAAATCACTTGATATTATCTTCTTGTATAGTTAGCTCTGTTCTTCTCTTTTTTTTCCTTATTGTTGTTGTATTGTAATTGAATAAGTGTGAATAATAAACTTGAACTTGGTGTTCTTAAAACAATTTTATGTTTGAGCAAAGGTACTTAGTGTATTTTGACCAAAACAAAGCAAAATGTTCGTGACAATGTCCCTTTAAGGCAAGTTTTAACAAGTATTTGTCCATAGTATTGTCATAGGCAGCTGCCATTGTGTTTACATGACAAATTTTGTCATGTAAACACAATGGCAGCTGACTATGACACAGTCTTTTGTCATAAAAACTGGCATTTCATGCCTACTGTAACTATATAACTCAAATGCTATTTTTAGTAAAACCTATATGGCACAGTATAGTAACTGATCATTTTTTAGCATTCTTTGTTTCTGTTTTGCACTGTTCCTTTCAAAGAGCTACATGTACACTGTACATTGACTGCAGCTTTGGTATCTTTTCTACCAGAGCTTGGCCATGGGGATGCTCTTGCTCTTGAAGCCTGCGAAACAAAACAAAAAACAGCTGCAGTGAGCAGAAGTCTGTCTTGTAGTAGTCTGCTTAATACAGTCAAACCTCTATTAAGCGGTCACCCTTGGGGAATAGCCAACTGACCGCTTAATAGAGGAGATCGCTTAAAAGAGGTCAAGTTTACAGTAAATATGGGGAGCGATTTAATTCCGGGCATTTGTTAAGTGACCGCTTAATAGAGGGTGACCGCTTAATAGAGCGCCGCTTAATAGAGGGTGACCGCTTAATAGAGCACCGCTTAATATAGACTGTAACTAAGGCAACTGCTTTTTGTGTCCAGTTTTTATCAAAAGAAAAGTGGGCAGCACACAGCAGCTGATCTTGCTTTACTGGACCAGTTTCATCTGATACATGTTAGTACAGACTTCATCAGGGATTTTGAACAAGATTATGTGCAGACCTTTTTTTGTACACACCATTTACACTTCAACATTCCATACAAGTAATACCGACAAGAATTAGAATTATTGTCATCTACAGTAGGTTTTTGGACGTCTCTTGTTCTACCCAATCTGTTGAGACAAGAGCAGGTCCAAGGTTTTTGTCTGTTGCGAGAGCAAAGTTAATTTAAAATTTATCAGCCGGGTTAATTTAGCATTTCTCCTTGAATTAATAGGCCAGGTACCTGCAGCCTATGAATATAATTATGCCAAAATGGCATTAAAGATCTGACAAAATGCTGTCACTTGTTGAACTGAAGCTACAATCTGTAGTCAGTATAAATGTGGTCACAAAGATCTGACAACATACTGTCACCTGCAACTGACCTGTGCATAAGATTTTACATTATGAAAAGCCTAGTGGAAACTACATGTAAAGCTTGTTTTTATTAACAATTTAAAGGCCACAACATCCCAGTTATACATGTTAGTCCTGGGCTTATACAAATTTGTAAGAGTTTATTGGATGATAAGCACAAAGTATTGTGATACAGTACTGTTCAATTATTTCAGGCAGTTTATGTTTTTTATGTAAAGAATTGTTGTGGAGGAGATGTGTGAAGCTTACATCCAGAAGGGTCCCTAAATAAACACCTGGTTCAAATTTTTCTGGGTTAACAAGATTAAGTTTTAAACAAAGACCAGGGACATTTAACTCAAGAAAATACACAATGTACCAAAAATTATGTCTATGTTGTGGTTCAAATTTTTCTTTGGTTTAAATTTTTTTAAACCAGTTTGATTTTTGTTTACCTTTGTCTCAGAATATGGTAATCAATCTGAGACAAAAGAAAATAAAAATTAAACCGGTTTAAAAAAATTTAAACCAAAGAAAAATTTCAACCACAACATCTACATCAAAAGAAAACAACACCAAATTATGTTATTCCATACAGTAGTCAACTAAAACACTGATTTTTAGATCAGACCTAAGGATCCCATTTGAATAATGTTTAGTGCCGCAGCAAAATATTAACACAATCATTGTACATGTAGGTGCCAATGTCAGTTACTTAGGTGCCTAATTGCTAATAGGCTCCTGTTAGAAAACAGCCTTATTGTGTACATGGACATATAACATCAATAATTATTCTCTCACCATAAAAAGCTCTCCTTGAATCTCTTTGAATAATGCCATTTCTAATGTGAGAAAAGAAATCATAAATTACATGTTATGTATTTCAAATTGAGAAAATATGAAGCATACTCCCACATCACTGTTATACATTAAATATATTATCCTCAGAGTCACTATTTAATATTACCAGTGAATAGATGGGTATGGTCGATGTGAATAATATACATGAACATCGCCAAACCTTTAATAATAAACATGAAAAAATTACTCGATTCTGATTGGCTAAGAGCAGTGCAGTTCAAGTTTAACACCAGTGCAAAACGTGTAACACCGGTGCAAAAAGTGTAACACCAGTGCAAATTACAAATCGAAAAAAAAATCCAAACAAAAATGGATGCAAATTTTTTCATGTATAATTATTAATAAGTAATCATACGGTTTTCTTGTTCAATTTGGGATTAATTTGCACTTGTGAGTTTTTCAAAAAGCTCAAATTGCACTCGCCGAAGCGGCTCGTGCAATTTTGAGCTTTTTGAAAAACTCACTTGTGCAAATTAATCCCAAATTGAACTGGAAACTGTATGAATACCTATACTTATACCGCAGGTTTGCGTTTAAGAAAAAAAACTGACTTGTAAACACAGTTTACAAAAGGAGGATTTTACCATCTTCCCGGCATGCACTGCAAGCAAACTATATTATCAAAAGGCAGTGACCCGCAAGCAGCTCATTTTACACAGACGCCGTTGAGGTTGGAGGTCAGTTGGTCATAGCAGAAGAAATGTTAACCTATTTATTCTATTCACCTTTACAGAATATTTTCCATTTCGGGTTATGTTTACAGTTTGCTTTAAGGCCGCTTAAATTCCCAGAGGGGCCAAAACCCTCGATCGGCGTCACACGGTAGATGCTTAAAATCTCTTCACAGATTCATGGAATCAATAAACCTTCTTGCCATTTCTAAACAATGCCGGCTTATATTAGAAGAAATATTCGTATATTTGCTTGCTTTGACTTATTGAATCTAACACCGGTTGTGTTGTTTTTAGTTCAAAATCAATCTTTGCTTTTCTCGCAATTTTCTGAATTTTGTATGATACAAGCATTAATCATTCAGTTTTCATCTTACTGTACATGTATATTTTCCTGTGACCAACATAAAACTCTATTCAGAAGTCATTCACCTGAATTTTAACCAAAGCATGCTGGACAGACAGTAATATCCTCCTTTCAGTTTCAAGACAGAACAATTTACAGCTCTTATACATGTATATTAAAATTTTGCTTTTGTCGATCTTGGTGCATATTCACACTCTAAAATACTATGAACAACAATACAGATAATAATACAGTGTAAAGAAAATTTCTATGCACCCAAAACTACCTAGCTTGCACTTTATACTGATACTAAACCTACACCACTGCACATGTACAGGGGTGTAGCTAAGAAAAAACTGAGCAGGCTCATTAACAAGCCCAGCTGGTTTTTCTGGCTTGTGCACCTTCAAAATCACCCCAAGTCTTTGTTTTCTAGTAAAATATCAGCCGGTGATAAGTTCTTTTTCAGCTGGTGGAATTAGCCGGTAACCGGCTCTTGGCTACATCCCTGCACATATAAGAAAAACACCCTCATCTCTCTCTACAGTTACACTGTACATTTGGTTATTATTTTATTACTCAACATGTGTTGCTTTTAACTGATTAGAATATTTGATTTCACATTGGGAGTTTAAAAAGAATGATGCAATCCATTCACAATTACAGTGTATGAACATTATTTTTGAATAGTGTGCAGAAAGAGGTGACCAATAATTTTTAACTTTAATACTCCATAGTACAATGTACAAGTCAATCCCACTCATCAAGACCAACAGGGTATTTTTACTGTCTTTAAGTGATCAACCAAGTTACAATCTTGGATGTTATAAAATTCAGACTGCAGATTGCAGACTGGCATAAGCACATATTAGGTATCAAGTGTAGTCTGCTGACTGGGTATAAAAAGCAGACTGAGTCCAAAACTGTCACTTTATCCTAATTTATGACTTAATCTATTAAGCAATCCGCTGCAAAACTTGCCTTCTAAGCCCTGGAGTAGATGTCTCATATCTTCTTCTTTCTGACGGTATTCTATTTTCCACAATCACACAAGATAACTGTGAACATCTTAACATCTTTAATCTGTAATGTTATAAAAATGAATTGTATGGAGTACCTATCAGAGATACAAATGTAGTCAGCACACAACTGCACACCACTGTAGGCACTAAGAAATATTTTTGGTCTTACAACTGTATATTAATATAGTCAGTATTTTATACTCAGTCTGGAGTCCAAAATCTAAAGTCTATAATATGCACTTATTGACTGAGTGGGAGGGCCCGGACAGGAAAATATTTGGCTCGAGGTCATGGCGTACGGACCGAGCGCAGCGAGGTCCGTGTGCCATGACCGAGAGCCAAATATTTTCCCATTGGGCCCGACCTAACTCAGTCAATAAGTATTATATAAATATAATATGACTAGAAAGTACAAGAAAATTCGTGCAGTGCGAGGCCACTTGAACTTGAGTGGGGCCGGACGGCTTTTTCCGGACCAGCTCACGTCAACCGGTCAGGCCCCGCTCACGTCACCTTGCGATTCTATTTTCCGTAGGATTGCGTCAGTGGGGCCATACAGTCATATTATAATGACTTTTATTTATTACACAACATACATGTAGCATTTGAGGGCACAAATAAGCAACAAAACCAGTCAAATATGCCATGTTATTGCACTTGTCTTGACTATAGGCTAGAGACACATTAAATTTTTTTCAAAAACTTATATTTGGGAATAGATGATTGTTGTACATGTATAATAGTAATAATAGGTAAATTATATAAAAAATAACATATACATGTATAACAACAATTTAATCAGCAGAACATTGTGTAATGGGGCCAGGCATTTTTACTCATCATGCAGTTTTTATTTTTTCTCACCTGATTTGTAAAAATAGAAAGCCGTATTACACAACTTTTCGCTGAATAACCTCTATTAAAACCGACCAGTCACAATACAATCTGCATATTTAGGCTTAATTTATAGTTAATGTTGTTGTTTTAAAGACTGAGTTGACTGTGAGTTTAGCCAAGTAGTAAAATCAACTGCTGCTGTGGTCACGAAGTGGTTGACTGTGATTTTAGGCAAGTATCCTTGCCGTTTTATATTTTTCGCTCTCACCGTTTTACATTATTTTTCGCTTGGCACGCTTAAAGAACGAGAAATACACACAATGCTTTTGTTTCGTTGTGGAGGTTAGTTACAGTTGTTATGAAAATAATGTTGACTGTGGGACTGCAGACCACAGTAGCAGCTCCAAAGAGATTGCGGGTTTATTATGTAAATTATGATTTGGTGACTGCCGGACCACAGTCGCAATCTTGATTTATGTAGCTGAAAATGGGCCAGGTATTCTGCCCCTTCATGTATTGTAAAGCTTTGCAGGTATAAACTTACATGTATATGTAATAACGTGTGTTCATGCATTGACCTGTGTTATTGTAACTCTCTGTATTAAATATACCCTAGTGTACATTTCTCAAAACTGATCTTTTTCGATTCATTTTCTATCAAGTCGTGGCAGTTTAAAGTGAAATATATCCCACCATTTTTGTAAAACTAAACTGATTTGAGTATTAAGCATTTCGGAAATCAATTGAATTTGATATTTGTTACATGTACATGTAGATTCATGCCAGAAATGCACGCATGGTTGACAGTACAAATTAAATCAAAACGCTACCCAGCGGTAAAAACATACCTGCAAAGATGCGTGGGTTCTTCTTCATTCTTTTAGGGCATTTTGTATTGAGATTCCACTGAATAAAGCCGTTTTAAGGCTCGAAGCCTCGCAAGGAGTCGAACTCGACCGCCATTCGACCGTTGAAAATATCCCGCCTTCGCCGCCTTCGGGTCAGTGGCCTTCCTTATTCAACGGTGGATGCGTCATGTATATGGACATAGATTGTACCCTTTCATACGCCCTGAGTTGCATGGATTAAATTACCGGAAATATTTTGGAGAATTAACTCGAGCCGTCAGAGGAAACTTAAAACAGTTCGAGTTAATAAAATTTCAAGTTATTGGGGGTAAGGAATAATTGTAATAGAGCGAAGCAGGGGAAAACTACCTTTAGTTCTAGCTATCGAGAAGTTCGACACTGTGACTCTCTAGCCCTAGAGGAGGGGAGGCGCGAAGCGCCGATGCTGGCACGCGTGTTTCAGCTTTTCGTGTTTCAGACTGTCTGTTACTCGGCCGCTCGATCGGTCGATTGGATGTAAACGTTTATGGTTAATTCCGCTGACCAGTGGGTATGTACTAATTTTTCGCGTTTGGACCGCAGTTTGGAATCCTCTGAAAGCACAAGCTGTAGAAAACGAAACCGATCTGCGGAATTGCGGGGGGTGGGGTGAGAGTGAGCCCGGAGGGAAAATGTTTGAGACTGTAAAACATTTCGGCCTTTAAGACATTAATTTTTAAAGCAAAAAGGGGAAGGGGACAACCACCGCTGGAATTCAAATTGATATTTCAAGACTTTAATAGGAAAATGCTACAGAACGGTAAATGTTATGCTACGTGGCTCAACATTTACTTGTACCCTTCACATTATCATTGCCACGAATTACCACCTTATTACCCACGATCTGCTCCCTTACGGCCTCGTGGTTCAAGCGGTAGAGCGACGGAAGATCTGATTCGGAGGTCGTGGGTTCACAAAAAAATCCTCCATACGTATACATAGGCCTCTTCCATTTACATGTCATTTACAGGATAGCCTCTTTTTTATTTACATGTTATTTACAGGGTTCCTTACAGGCTCCCTTTTTTATTTACATGTTATTTACAGGTTAGCCTCCCTTTTTCGATTTACATGTTATTTACAGGTTAGCCTCTTTTTTATTTACATGTTATTTACATGATAGCCTCCCTTTTTCGATTTACATGTTATTTACAGGTTAGCCTCCCTTTTTCGATTTACATGTTATTTACAGGTTAGCCTCTTTTTTATTTACATGTTATTCTGACATGATAGCCTCCCTTTTTCGATTTACATGTTATTTACAGGTTAGCCTCCCTTTTTCGATTTACATGTTATTTACAGGTTAGCCTCCCTTTTTCGATTTACATGTTATTTACAGGTTAGCTTCTTTTTTATTTACATGTTATTTACAGGTTAGCCTCTCTTTTTCGATTTACATGTTATTTACAGGTTAGCCTCCCTTTTTCGATTTACATGTTATTTACAGGATAGCCTTCCTTTTTCGATTTACATGTTATTTACAGGGTTCCTTGCAAGCTCCGTTTTACGATTTACATGTTATTTACAGGGTCTAGATACTGTAAATGTGTGTGAAATAATTTCCATGTTATTTACATGACCCTTTTTTTCTCACTGTAACAAGAACCATGTAAATAACTATTTACAGTAGATTTACATGTGTGCTCAAACCTGTAAATTTCATGTAAATTTTATTTACAAAACCCTAACATGTAAATCGCAGTTTACAAAGTATGTAAATCCATATTTACATGTTGTAAATTTATTTTTACATGTGCATGTAAATTTTCAACTTTTCCTGTGATATATACAATTTGGAGTGATGTTTGAATAATATCAAGTAATTAAATATTAATAAATTAATAATATTATATCGAGATAACTCAAATAATGGGTAAACATGGCGATTATAGCCGTAAATTAGGTAACATCCGTCTTCAAATTCATTGAAAAATCAAATTATTGGTTATTCGCAAGAAATGAATATGATGCACAATGTACACTGTGTATTTTCGATAACAATACGACTATGACTATGCGTTTTTTAAGTATCCGTACCTATGGTGATTTGATTTAGAGTTTACCTTATTGTGTAGTAGCGACGTTATATTAAAGCATTATGCTATCCCTGATCCCCAACCCTCAATGAAAAATGGTGTGTTTTTTATGCCTCTTAGCTGAAACAGTTTCCACCGCAGGCGCATAGAGCTGTACACTGCAAACTGGATTTGGAGCACTTGCACAACCCTCTGCAGGCCTTCTTGCCGGAACAGTGGATCAGTTCGTAGCAACTTTGTGCTGCGCTTGGGGAAGGGTCGTCCACACAGGTCTCCAAACCTCGTCCTTCTCCCATCCCCACTCCGATGGACTTGGTAGTTCAGGTAGCGCCACGTGAACCTGGCTCCATACATGGCCACCTTGATACGCAGCACGCAGGATGTGTTGCCTAAGAGCAGCAGACGTTGAGGGAATGCGATCAAGGCTACGAGAACGCTTGCAGAACAACTGCTGTCGTGCATCGTCAACGGAACTGAGCTGGCTGCCGCGGTCGTACAACAGTACCACGAATCGCTCAATGATCTGTGTGCAGTTATCAGATAGCTTATCCGGTGCAGTCGCTATCTCCAAGAACGAACGCGTAACTTCTGGAAAGACATTCCAGGTGTCCCATGCACTTTTTTTGCTTTTGCCTCCAAAGAATGAAACCGTATCACAGCCTATAAGTGCATGAAAAACAGGTAAAGCCAAGCTTCTCTGCGGACCAAGCGATCTGGCAATATCATGGATGGGAAAATACCCGAACTGCTTCCCAGTACCAAAAGCAAGCCAAAGTTCCTTGTCGGGGATTCTCTGTATCTGGGCGACGGCTAGAACAAACACATCTGTATCTACTGATCTGATCATTACACGACGGTGCTGTAGGGTGGCATCATGGACGTGCAGAAAAATCCGAGAATCTGCTTCTTCGTGATTACACGGTTGAAGGCGACATCCAATGTCGCTCTGGCAGTGTTGCTCAGGATTTTGTTACCGTACGTACTGTACACCTCTTTGCCTTGTGCTTGTATACCTCTGACTTCTTCTGCGAGGAGTCGGAAGCGTTCTGTTTTGTTCTCATTGACACGTAGAAAGCTCTTCCAGTTAGGAGGGATTTTCACCGAAGGCGCCACACGGCGACGTGCTCCAGAACCTCTTTTGTCCCTCGTGGCGCTCTTCAGAGTGTCGTCTTTGTATGTGTCCCATACGAGATCTATGCGTTGAGCTGATTGAAGTTGCGAGATGAAATACGGTACGAAAACGCTTGCGACGTACTCTCTGAATGTAGAGGCAGTTTTTGGGTTGAGCATTTGCACAACTACAGCCCCATCAATAACTTTTTGCTACTTGTGGACACTCAACAACTTCAGTAGTGCCTTTAAGGCACTTAATCAGGCCAGCTTTATTGCCTTGCCTAAGTTGTCCTTGTTGCGTTAATGATGGTGGACAGGGCTGGTTTTCATGTTTGAAAAAATCATGGAGATCTCCTTCCCGAGATTGGCACGCGACATACAGCCTTGAAAACAGTGCACAGTCTTCTTTTAATGCTGTAACTTGAGCTTGTTGTTTGGAAGGGGCTCTGGCTGGTAGTCGGCTAAACATCGGAAGTTTATTCCTCTTGATCGGATCCGTGATTGGTTTCTTCTGGTCAACAAACCTCTCCTTCACAAACGCTGTATACTGATCGTGGCCTATTTTCTCAATGTTATTCACGGAATCAACCACTTCTTTGGGCATGATGTCCTTGGTATCCAGCACGAGTAAGTCACCGCTGTCTTCTCGGAAGGGATTTCCCAGTTCTTCCACTGCGTCAACTAGAGCTTTAATTTCCTTTAAGAAGGTTGTTTGAACGGAGGGCATTTGGTCGTGGTGCTTCTTTGTCTCATTCTTCTTAAGTAAAGACTGGACTTCATACTCGTTCACCATTCTTGCGAGCTCGGGGCCGCTAATCATCCAACGTCGCAAAGCGCCTGGGCTCTCTGTGAGCCCCACTGCACCTCCATCCCCCTTTATAGATGCGTTCTCTTGTTCGTTGCCCTCTGAAGACCCTCTGAACAAGCTTAACTAAGATGAAACTTAACTTAGGTGAAAGGTCGGAATTAAGATTGACGACCGGGCTATTTTTCAATTTTAGCAATTCTCAAAAACAGTAAGCTTAAGCTTGTTACCCGACCGTCTTTAGACCGTACAAAAGTTCACAAAAACAACTTTTTCTCCGTCTACAATAACTATTACGACTATTTTCCGAATAAAATACACTTGTTGCTTGTCACAAAATGCCCGAGAAACTGATTTCGAAACCAAAATTGCAAAAATACACAAACATATTTGCATAAGGCGACGCAAGTATAAAATCTAAGTCTTGTTTTCTTTACATAAAATCGCTTTTCAATCTATGTAATGAACGAACAAACACATAAAAATGGACAACACAATCTTCTTTCGAAAATTTTTATTCAAATCTCCATTAGTTTATGTTTAAAAGCAAAACGCAAAACGCGCATCGAGGCCGAGCCGTGCCTTCGATGAAATTCAAGAAATTAATACAACTGAATTTAAGCTACACGTTTAAAAACAATTCTCCAAAACTAACGTGAACACAAACAAAAAGTTAATCACAGATTGATATCAAGATAAATTCCCATCGAAAAATGTAATTTGTTTTACCTTTAAGTCCCTCCGACGACTACTGTGCTTGGAAATTCTTTAAATCTCCGCTTTGGTGCTGAAATCCGTAAAACGAACCCATCTCTCGCATTGCTAAAAACGTATATAGTTCCTCGAAGTAAGATTAGATTTTATCCCTGAAAGCTCTTCTTTTTCCACTAAAGCGGCTTCTGAGTATCCCTTAATTAGTTTCCTTGTCTTGAGTAGCAAACCACGAAAAAGTGCAGGAAAATAACGACTTTAATTTAAACCGTTTTCTCCGCTCAGTAAACACAGCAAAACATCAAAGTGTTTTCCCAGCTGACGTGACATTCGGCCGTGTAACCGCGCGAAAAAAAAGCCTCGCTTTGGTTTCAACATGACGTCGTACGCGCATGTTTTGCGACGTCATATGCGCCCGCGAGCTAGTCCTGCGCGAGGAGCTACCTGCGCGACGGCGGAGGGCGGAGGGCGCAGGGCGCAGGGCACACGCGCGCCCGCGAAACATTCCGCTAGCCATGACCATGAAAAATGACGGGCTAGGTTCTATGAGTATGGGGCTGCGCAAGTGCTCCGCTATTATTGCGCCTTGAGGTTGATTTATCAAATGCAATTTTTTTCTTGATCCTTTTTGCGGGCCCAGTGGCACACAAAGCGGCGAAGTAATCCAATTCTTCAGCAATAACTAAACATTAAATTAAAAACTCTCAGGCTATTAAGATGACTTGCGCGCATAGATAGAAGTGTTGTAGGATGGGATGGCTTGCCTTGTCGCTTGAGATTTATGAGATGTGCTCCTCTTACCGGCCGTCGCTCGACTAATCAAAAAGATCATAAATAAAAGGTTTGTAACCAAATATCGTCATTGTAGTGAACGCACCAGTAGAAAATTGGCGGTATAGTATATTTCACGAAATTACAACATCATAAACTTAACCATTCTCCATACTTCCATACTAGTGGTTTCTAGATCATAAAATACAAATCTGTGTTACAATATGTGAAGAAAGAAACGAAAGAAACGCGATATATGTACCTGACATTGAAGATCCTGGCTTAACGGTGAAATAAAGAAATGAACAACGAAGAAACGAACAACGCAGAAATGTGCGAACTTAACGATTTTGACACTATGCCTGTGATAATTATCTGTGTCCTAATAGCGACCGGAAGTAATTCTGGTTGTAACAGTGGAGTTAGAGAAGATCGATAAGGAAAAACGTTCGTGGCATGACAATGAATTCATTTCGCATTTTCGCCATGCATTCAGCATAACTATGCCATTCCACGAGTCATGCGTAGTACATGCCATTCCACATAGTCATTCCGTTTTAACTCGTCAATTGGCCATTTGCACGATGACATCATATGACTACAACTACCAGAATCCTTTAGTTTTTTTGTTTTGTAGTGCAAATTAGGGCTATTGTTATTTAAACCGCACTGGGATTACAAAATTTAAATAAGAAAGGAAAAACGAAATGAATTCTGGTAGTTGTAGTCAAATGACGCCATCGTGCAAATAGGCTATACGCAAAGCGTAATGAACGCGTTATCGCACACGGTGGCAAATATGCATATTTCCACTTACTTACTCGCTCACTCCATCAGCTGTAAACTTTCCTTGGTCGTTGCATTTAGAGTCCTCCGATCTGCAGACTTCATGTGGATTTTTCAACAGAGACTCGCGTTTTAACGCGTATCTACGTTGACATAATAAAATTTAACCTTCACTATTAAGTTGTTCAAAATGATCGAGTGGTTAAAGATTTGCTCTTCCGAGCCATCGACCCCGGGGTTCGAATCCGGTTGGAAACGGCCAATCAATTTTTTCTCTTTTCCGTCTTTTTTTTTTGTCAAACTGTGAAAGTGGTGTACTGTTTTTAGTTGCGTTTGAAGTCTTTCAATTTTCAAAAAATATCGAACCGTGTTCATAAAAGTATAAGCTTACCGCAATATTGTACAAGGTTCATGTTATTGGCCACGAAGTGAGACGCGCAAGAGCTTGTTTATGCAGATGTGATATGTTATTGGCCACGAAGTGAAACGCGCAAGAGTCTGTTTATGCAGATGTGATATGTTATTGGCCACGAAGTGAAACGCGCAAGAGTCTGTTTATGCAGATGTGATATGTTATTGGCCACGAAGTGAAACGCGCAAGAGTTTGTTTATGCAGATGTGATATGTTATTGGCCACGAAGTGAAACGCGCAAGAGCTGTTTATGCAGATGTGATATGTTATTGGCCACGAAGTGTAACGCGCAAGAGCTTGTTTATGCAGATGTGATATGTTATTGGCCTCGAAGTAAACTCGTAAGAGATTGTTATATGCAAATGTGAAATGTTATTGGCCACGGAGGTGAGACTCGTAATTGTTTGTTATGTTCTGGAAGATGTGAATATTATTGGCCACGGATTGAAACTCGTCAAAATTTGTTATGATTTCTTAAATGTGAATATTATTGGCCAAGGAAGTGAAACTCTATAAGCGTTGGTTATGATTTTTTTTCAAACGTGGTTAAGATTGGCCGCGGAAGGGGAACTCAAAAAGAGCTTGTTATTATTTTGCAAAGGTGAATATTATTGGCGACGGAAGTGAAACCCTATAGGCGTTTGTTGTGATTTTCAAATGTGAATAATATTGGCCGCGGAAGTAAAAAAAAAAAAATATATATATTGGCAATCGGGTGAGAGAATGTATTATGGGCGCAGATATGTTGAATACGTATGAACTAGTTCTACGATTATAAAGCGTCTGAGAGTATCTTGCCTTTTCCTTTTGAAATTATAGGCCTTACAGAAAAAGTACGATGAAATGAGAGCGGATATGGATATTTTCTCCAGTTCATCAGTGGACAGCCTCCTCAACAAAATTAAAAATCTCGCCTCCCGTCCCATTGTGGAGTTTAATAAGCACGAGGTCCTAGAGTTACTGGAAGCTCTTAAGAATACCGCTCGCGATGTACGCCACGAGAAGGAGGGCTACTTCCGTTTGACCTACGAAGCTTTGAGAACGAAATTGGACCAGCCTAACCATATCTTCCGGAGCTTTCTCTTGCCATTGCTAGGTGATAAAGACCATGAGAAGATATTGGGTATTATGGCAAAAGTTGAGAAGAGCAACAGGAGTCAGCCGCAACCAATGCCACTGTCACATGCGAGGAGGTCAAATGCCCCATATGTTCGCTGCTATAGTTGTGGGAAGCTTGGGCATATCGCTGTCAATTGTTTCAAAAGAAGGAGGGAACAGCGCGGACGCCCGTCTGAACCTGCTTCCCGACCTAGGAACATTAACAATAACAAATGAACATGGGTTATATCTAAGATCGCAAAGAACAGAATTTGTTTACTATTGCGTCAGAAATTGCTGACTATGTAATGCTGTATTTCAATAAATACTGTATAATGTGGCAATGAATCGCTATTCTACGTTTATTCACCCTTGCCTCTCGTTTTAGGAATTTTCTTCCTCCTTTTCCTCTAGTAGAGAAGTGGCAGTTGTGAAAAAGAGTATCTAAACACACTCCCCCAGTCTATTGCTGGGTCATGACTGTCACCCCTCTGCTAACCTCGGTGCCCTTTTTTTTTATTATTCCTTTGTTTTCATACCTAGATCACCACAAGTCTCCCCTGTGAATGGGAGTTTGACCCACAGTTCGATGAAAAAGTTGCACAATATGCAAAGATGCCGCAAAAGCCAATCACGTGGGTGGATTGGATGGGAACGTCACTGGAGGTTAGCTCAGGGGTGACAGAAACAGATACCCTCATGGACTGGCAAGACATTAACGAACTGAAACGCTTTGTATGTGCTTTTCCTCCAGACACGCCTGACAAACGACCTCGCTTGGAATAACAACATTTATGTATCAGAAATAAGAAAATAAACTGTATGTTCTGATAACCCTCGTTAGAGTGTGAGTAAGGGAAGTGTATGGGAAGGATGAGGCTGGGGTTATTAAGAGTGGGATGATCCTTCCTCTCAGGGGGGCCTCGGGGAGAACTCGGGTAAAGCGAAGCGGGTAGCGCGTAGATCAACTTTCTACCCATACCTTATCAGGCTGAGCGTGGAAAGAGAGCGTTGGGTAATAGAATACTATTCACAACGCTTGATAATAAAGCGCGAGGCATGATATCACACAAAACTGCCATATAAGCGCAAATTAGGCATTGCACGAGTATTTCACACCCCAGGATAATAATAAATACAAGACCCGATGTTTTTCTCGTTCAGTCTCTCAGTTTTCCAGCGCGAAGGAGGAAAGGGGGAACGGCCCTCCTCACCCACCCTCCTGCTGAAAATTCGTGTCCGAGTACACGAGTACAAGCTATCGCCTCCTTAACGCTGGATCAACTTTCTACCCATACCTTATCAGGCTGAGCGTGGAAAGAGAGCGTTGGGTAATAGAATACTTTGCATATTTTATACACTTTCGGATTCCAGCATTTAGATAATTAAGCCTTGGAATTTCCTTTAAATCTTTAATGTTTTCCACAAACTTACTTTGTAATATCGTTCCATTTTTAGCAAACATTATAACTTCAGCAAAGTAAGGATTATTTTCCCATCTGAGACTCGAGACTTCACTCGATGAAATAATTTTTAGCTTGCATTTGCGATCAGGTAACGCAAAATCGTATATATATATACTTAAGTACTGCACTCGGGTCGTACACATAACCTCTGCAGTTTGGTGAACAATCTTTTAATTACAGCGTGTGATATTCACGAGTTGGCTCATAGGAGCCTTTGCTTTATCCCCAGCAGTGAAAGAAACATTGAAACATTTTCTTATTTTGATAACTTTTTTCGTTTTCTTTTCGCCCTTTTACCTCACATGACGTCACTTGATTTGTTTGCTGTGTTACTGTGACTTTACTTCTGGTATAATTCTGCGATTTTCTCGTCTACAAATATCCACTGATCTCATCGGCAAAATGTCCAGTGATTCAGAACTCAGTGATTTATCTGATTCTACAGACAGTATAGATACGAGCGAAGGTTCGGAAGAAGAATGGGAAGTCGTAAAAAGCGAAATAACTCCATATCAAGACGAACCACTCGCTGAAGTTGTAGACCACGAAGCCGGTGATGGAGACTCCGAGGAAGGAAAAGACCTTGATGGCCTAACTCCTACCTTTTTAGAAGAGAGATACGAAGAACTTTAAGCGTGGATTTTTGGTAAGTAACTTTAATTTTGACGGCTGCTGAAGTACACGTACCGGTACGTCGTAGCTTGTTTGATGTGGGGAATTGTTTACAGTTCGTAGATTCGCATTTTGTTCACTATTGTCTTGCTCGAAGTCGCTCATTTTTTCACTGCAACGATGGGGTTGCTAAGGAACTCTAGGATACTTTGGTACACGAGAATAGGGAGCGAGTGCGGAATTGGAGAAAATGCGAGTTGGACAGCCTGCATGAATAGCGAGCGACTTGTTTGACCCGAATCAATTCCAGTCGATGTTTTTTTGGCGCGAAAAGTAGCATCACTTCACAATGGGTTTGATTACTTGCAGTGACCTGTATGTCTTTGCGCTTGTTTTGTTTCTCACACTTGTACACTGTCTACAAATTGTCTGTTTCAGATTTATACGAGCTGTTGCATACAGATGAACCACACGATGGCTTTGTGGCTACATGGGGTGGGACAACACCAGGCCACTTCCTGCCTGTGTTTATCATAGCATAAGGACAAAATACCAGTCAACTGGATATGCCACTTTGCAGGACAGAGAACATTGAGAGAAACATTGAAAATACCTGTAGGTCTAACCGTGGTGTTAGACATTGCACTCATACAGGGCCCAATGGCTCTTTTAGGAGCCACCAAATAAATAAAAGTCATGACCAACAAAATAATTATGAGTGTGAATGTAACCAATTTTCATCTTAGTCTATCTTGCTATGAGGCAAATTTGTGAGGGGGTAGGGGGTGGCAAAACCACTAACATTCAATTGATCTTAATCAGAGAGCCCCTTTACTTGTTTAATTTTTCTATTTTTTGTATTCACAGTATTTTAGTAGCAATGACTTGTATGGCATTCCAATTCCAATTTTGTTACCAATCCAAATTTGGGAAAGATTTGGGACCAAGCTTAAAAATATTTATCATCGTTCTTTATTTATCAGATCGCAATCGCCATTTCCGAGTTACCTTTAGCCTCTTTTTCAAAGCGAGGCCAAATACAAGAACATTCAGAATTCATATAAATATAAGTTTTATTACAATGTGAAAGAAAACTGATATATTGCACTTGGCCACACTCTGATAGAGAGGTTAACCAGGCCTTTAATTCCCAATATCAAAATACAAATTCTCCTCTCTTGTCCCCATACATTTATTGCTGCAGTAATGATGATATCCTTAATTCTCATGACCTCTCTGATTGATTAAGTATTGATATTACAAGGAGAAATTTGATGCTGATCATTATTGGGGCTTAAAGGCAACATGGAAATGACTCATTTGTTTCAGTAAGCATTTGATTCTCCAAATGTATATTCCACTGCAAGACAAATGGTACAATATTTACATAATCTGCATCATGCCCAGATGCGTGGAATAATTTTTTAACACTGATGCCTCTTCAGTACCCTAGAAAAGGCACACCAAGGAGAGTCCTCACTCCAGAATTTCAAAGTATAAGTGGTGGTAAGGGTAGCACCTACATATCTGGACAATGACCCATATTCTTTATCTGTCCTAAAGACCTATCCAGTCTGGGTTGCCCTACAGTGATTTTACTAAGACCATGAAACAGTGTCTAGCAATTAATCAAAATTAGCCAAAATTATTAAAACATAAACAAAAGAAAACAACGGAATTAGTGTCTAATAGTGCCTACTAGCTTAGTAACTATTTCACAGTATTAAGAAAATCACTCTATTTCAGGCCATGTGATGTCACTCAAGACAACTGATTTTCCAAATTTCATCATGCATTGACATGTATGTGATTGAATAACTTTTAGATCATCGACACATACTGCGGATTCAGGTTGAGCATTTAACGGTCTTAGTTGTCACGTTCGTTGTCACGGTTGGTTGAATGCGTTGCGAGGCAAAATGACAGCCGTTGCTAGGCGGGAATAACGACGTTCTGTTTGGGAAAAAGCACAACATGCCTTTTTTTCCCAGACAGAACGTCGTCATTCCCGCCTAGCAACAGCTGTCATTTTGCTTCGCAACACAATCCAACCAACTGTAACAACGAACGCGACAACTAAGACCGTTAAACGCTCAACCTGGATCCGCAGTAAACAAAGCTAAAAAGGTAATGTAAAGGTAATTCTCAATATCAATTTAAAGTTAAAAGGCAGAACCAAGTTTATTTTACAGCCTAGCACTGAGTCCTAACTCAGGGGCTAAGTCTGAACAGTGGTCTACAGTCATCAAAACTTAGGCCATGTTACTTCTTGCATTGGCCTTTATGACCACGCATTGGTTTTTTTTGCATACTGAGCAAGTGGGAGGTCTTCTTGAAGAGGTTTTACTTCTGGTCTGAGTATTGTTACTGCTACATGTGGATTGAAGGGAGATTGTTCTGCTTCTGTAGAATAAAAAAGTGAATCATTACAAACACAACAAGCTCTTTCCTAAAATTATGTGATATGTGAACTTAGGACAGTACATGTAACAGCTTCCATGTTAGATGCCCCAGCCCACTCACAGCTACCTTGTAGGTTAACAAAAGTGCATTCTACGGTTTGGCTACATGTAGTTGGATAACACATGCTCTTGTGGTTATCATGATAGATGGGGATGGATGCAAGTGGGAAAGTGTCTTCAATATAATTTCCAGTATAATAAAAAATGCACAGATTCTTTATTCAAGCATCTGGACATAATACCCACTCATTTGGTCATTGTTATGTTGACTTAACACAGCTAGAAGGGCATGCCACTTCGCAAACAACGTCTTCTCCCAATTTAAATTTTGGATATGTAACTCGTATATATTGCTTTCCATCCTTTGATACCTGTGTATCTCTTTGTAGGTTTTCATTGAGTGCAAACTTGCCAAAATATGCCAAGAAAATTAATAATGATTATGGGCAAAAATCCCAAAAATGAATATACACTGAACACCTGCTAACTTAACTTTGAAAGCATTTCAACACACCAAGCATAAAAAAGCACAATTATTTATAGCCAATATTACATGTATTCATCATAGCAATGTTGTCTCATTCAGTTGAAGTCTGTAACACTGATTCACCACGGTGACCCCAATTTGCTGAGAATGATGTTTGGGAAAAATAATAAATTTTTCTAAAGTAATAGGTGGTTTGCAATCAATCTCTAGAGACATAGATAACAATAGTGAAACGAACAAATGCTGGTGGACGAACAAAAGGAGCTAATGACAGAACTATTGTTTATGTCCACCAGCATGGCGGCGATGACGTAACATGAAAACCACCTATAGTTATAAACAGTACAGTAATGACCAATCAATATTGGCTCCTTGCTCCAGCTGTAATTTTGTAATCAATTTAATTCTATTCCAGGAAATATTATTTCTTCAGCATTGTGTTTTATAAAGGTATCAACCTCTGCGCATAAAAATAAATCTCAACTTTTTACTTTTATAGCTTCCCATTTAGTTTGAAGCCTATGGGTAAGATTTTATTCTAAGCTGAGAAAGCTCTGAACTTAACTGAATACTGCACATCGAAATTCTTACAAAATTATGTATCGAAGAACCAAAAATAACAAAAAACAAATCGTGTCATATTCACTTTAAAATCATTAGTTATAGGCATAAATGTATACAATCCAAATACAGTTTGACTTCACACATTCTCGCATGAAATTCTCACGTGTAAGCTACGTATGAATAAGATTATTGTAAACAAATGAAAATCGCTTACTTGTCGCTTTCTCCGTTCACTCAAAACTTTGTGAACCTTCGGGCAGGACGGTGTCTCTTGTAGGAATGGAGCCCGTGATTAGGTTTCGTTTCCTTTTATAGCCCAATGAAAATGCCAGGATGTTTTCAAAACAACTAGGCTCAAAACCTGTTGATCGGCTCGCCGAAATCGATGTGGTGCCGCCGGACGAATTTCAGCCATTTCGCCCTCACTGAAGGCCCTTGTTGGAAAGAGATGCATCGAAATGCCTGGTGTATAACTAGTATTTTTACAGCTTTCAATGTTTGGCGCTCCGGCCGCACAATATCTCCCGTCTTTCTTCTTATCGCCCTTCTCTCTTGCTGCCATTTTGTGCTACGAGTCAAATCATTCTACGTCACATGACGTCACACAAGCAAGTCACATGACATTTTGGCCGCGCGCTCGGGAGGACACTTTTGAAGTCAACATACGCGTGTTTTGAGGGCGAAAAAAAGGGTTTTTTAAATCTTTTTGACACATTTTTATTTCAGAACATTTTTTTATACATATCAAAGAACCGAAAACAGCAAAAAACAAATTCGTGTCATATACACTTTAAATAACTTCTTTAATATGTTTTCAGAAATCCAAGATGGCGGATCCAAGATGACGGCCGTATAACTAATTACGTAATAACTACGTCATATGGCGTCATCGTTCCATTATGCGAACCGCAAAGGAGAAAGTTTTGGACGTACTATGTACCCTCTAGGTTTCATTGTCATAGCCTTAATGTTCTTGAAGTGAAGGAAGGCTCAGGAACTCAAAAAAACAAAAAGCCCAGGCTGAATAGGGTTAAAGTGCCACTACAACGAACATTTTTGTATTTCTTTTCCGCTTTTTTTAACGCAAATGTATCTGATAGGTTTAGACAAATGCGAATTGCTATAAATTATATTGATGTATTCTTACACAGCCCAGAAATAGCTGGCCGGAAACCCACGAAAATCACGTAAAATCCGTCCGCCATTAGTCCGTTCATAAATCCGAGCCCACGTTCTACTGGCTTGCGATCTGGTACACGTGACTTGATTTGTGACGTCAATGACTTAACGCGGTTCCCTCCGGGTCGCAGACAACAAAGCCAAAAGGCACGTGTTGAGTCATTGGCGTCAAAAAATCTTTAGGCCAACTCGATCCAACTCTCAGAGTTCGGTCTCGGTCATTTTTGAATTGAGTAATGGCGGCAAGCCGAATTCGAAATGTAAAGTTAAAATAATGGCACTTCTCGTACGAGTTTTGACTTGAAACTTTGGAAGGTCGGTAACGAGTACTTATATTTTCAAAATATGAAGAGAACAGAAAATGCATATTTTTTATCATATTGGCACTTTAAATCGTGTCAGAATTTAAGATTTTTCCGCGTTTTTGGAAAATTAGCGGAAAAATATGCTCTCGTTGTTATGAATTACCTAGGGATTTGTTTAGAGTATTTAAGGAGAGTTAAATGCTAATTTAGTCCTCTTGGTGTTGTCTCTGGAGGCACTCACGCTTACTTTTTTATTTTTCAGTTTATTTCTGATTTCAGTGATTTGCCAGATTCATGACTACCGAGCGGGTTCAAGAGCAGGACTCTTCTTCGTCTTCTTTCCTTCCTCCCGGTTTCCATGCCATCTTGGAAGCGCAGAAAAACGCTATTTTATCCGCCGTAGATTCGCAAATTCAAGGCCTTCAAAGTAGCTTGCTCAAAGCTCAGTCTGACTTGGCGTCGCAAATAGCTTCGGAGGTTCAACCAGACAACTACGTCTTCAAGAAGAAAGGAAATGAGCAACAGTTTAACTTCAACCGAAAGGTGATCAGGACCAGTTCTGCGGCCGTAAAGGCTTTGGAGAGTGGGAACATTGGCAAAGCGAAGGAGGAACTGAATGAAGGTATTTCTTTACTGTTTAACCGACAGAAAATTATTGAATTAGCGGAAAAATTAAATCTGAATTTGGTTGGGCCACTGTTCAAGAATACGTCTGTGACGACTTAGCCGATGATGAAGCCGACGCCTCGAAAATCAAAAAGGCTGAGAAAAGGGCGGCCGCTAAGTTCAAATCCTTGCAAGAGGATGGAATGGATCCCGAGATCTCAGAATGATCGGGCAGATTATCTTAGTCGCATTTATGACGCGGACGATTGGGGCCTTTTGCCTCTTTCTTTTCACAGAATTGACCTTGCTTGGGGGCCTCATTCGATTGATCGTTTTGCTAATCATCTGAATGCTAAACTCCCGCGTTTCAATTCCCGATTTTGGAATCCGGGTGCCGAAGGCATTGATGCCTTTGTTATGAGTTGGGCCGGGGAAAATAACTATGTTTGTCCGCCCGTCTGCCTTATTTGCGCGTGTTGTTTCATATGCGTAATTGCAAAGCTTCAGGGTCTCTCGTTGTCCCTTTGTGGCATTCCGCCCCTTTTTGGCCTATGATTTGCTCGGATGGAAGTCGGTTCGCTAATTTTATTGTTGTTTGGATGGAACTTCCGACATTTAGAGAAGCCTTCATTCCTGGCAGTTGCAATAGTGTGTTTGGAAACGAAAACTTGAACTTCAGGATGATTGCTTTGAGAATACACTTCGATTGTTAGGTATTTGTTATCTTTTATGCCCTGTTTTTTTTTGTTTTTTTTTTCTTTCTTTGTTCTCTTGGGGCCGTGCGGCCTCCAGTGAGCACGCGATAGCATATGCTGTGTAGTTATTGTTGTCACGCACGGGTATGGTGTTTGTACGGAATTTAGACGAGAGTAAGATTTTTCCGCGTTTTTGGAAAATTAGCGGGAAAATATGCTCTCGTTGTTATGAATTACCTAGGGATTTGTTTACAGTATTTAAGGAGAGTTAAATGCTAATTTAGTCCTCTTGGTGTTCTCTCTGGAGGCACTCACGCTTACTTTTTTATTTTGTTTTGCTAATTCGTTTGTTTTATATTTTCTTAGGGGTTCATGTTTCCGTTCTAGGAGGAGCTGACTCGCATTGTTTGAACAGGGAACCTATTGTGATTTTCATTACAGAAGACGTTTTTTGCTTCCATTATTTAAACCTGATTTGACGTTCATGAATTTATACCTTTGATACATGCGTGTGTTTCACATTTGATCCGTGATTTGAGAGGTCTGCTGAAGCTCGGGACCATCTGTGCCCAAATATGTTGGACTAACTGTCCCCAGGTGTATGGGACCATCTGTGCCCACGTGTATGGGACCATCTGTGCCCATGTGTAGGGGACCATCTGTGTCCAGGATTTACAGATTTGCTCGGTTTCATTTTAACAATGTGTTTCATGTTTATAGGGACCTTTTGTGTCTGCGATTATGCTTTTGAGTGTCGATCAGTTCGTATGTTTTGTTTTCATGCTTCCGAGCTTTGCGATTTAGAGTTTATTTTGTTTACTTTACAAGCCTTATGACCATTTGTGCGCTAGATTATGTTTTTGCGGTATTTTTATGCTTCGTCTTTCGTTTTATTTTCCGTCTTGATGTCTTTGATTTTATTTATTAGTTCTTTATCCTTGTTTCTTTTTTTTATATATATAATATTTATATTTTCGGTTGATCGATTAATAAATTTATTTATCATTTTATTTTAGTTTCTTGTTTTTTAAGCGGATGTTCTTTTGTTTGTTTTGTTAGTTTTTTTTTTTTACAGATGCGGTTCAAGACTGAAATGTGGTCGGAATTTTTCGCTTCAATACCCGAGGCTCTTCAGCCCACGGCTTCTTTGGTGAAAAGCACTGTTCTTGCTTCCAAAGCGGATGGTACTGTTCGTTCCTATCTTGGAGGTTTTAAAAGATGGAAACGTTGGGCTTCCTCCAATCACGTCTGTCATTTTCCACCTAATCCGTTCCAGGTTGCAGTCTACTTGCAGTGTCTGCTTAATGAAGCTTTTTCTCCTTCTCCAGTTCTTAACGCGGTCTACAGCATTGACTGAGCGCTACAGTTGGCTGGCTTATCAAAAATCTCCAATCATCCCCTGGTTGCTTCAATGGTCAGCGCGTCTCAGAGGATTTTGGGCAGGCCTAAGGTCAAAAAAGACCCTATAACTCCTGAGATGTTGAAAGCGCTCGTGGAATCGAAGATAACAGATAAGTCTCCTTCTCTTTCTGATCTTAGATCTGTTGTCTTATGCCTTATTGGTTACGCGGTATTTTTTCGTTTTAGCGAGTTATGTCATATAAAAGCCTGCGATGTTAAGTTTTTCCCTTCTTGTGTGTCCATTTTCCTAGTCTTCGAAGTGTGACCAGTTTCGAGACGGAGCGTGGATCGTTATCGCGAAGACAGACTTGCCAACTTGTCCAGTCAAGGCCTTGGAGGACTACATCTCGGCGGCTCAAATCAATCTCTCTGAGGATTTACCGCTGTTCAGAGCCCTTGCTACTCCTCGGTCAAAAGAAAAAGTTCGAAGCCAAGGGATTAGCTATACTAGAGCAAGAGAACTCATTGAGGACGCCTTTAGAGATATAACGGACGTTTCCAAGATTAGTCTTCATAGCCTTAGGGCTGGAGGAGCCACCTCTGCGGCTAATGCCGGTATCGCTGATAGACTTTTCAAGCGACATGGCCGTTGGGCGAGCGAGAACGCCAAGGATGGCTACGTTAAGGACGATTTCAATTCTCGCTTGTCAGTCACTAAGTCTTTAGGAATCTGATTTATACTTTATTGTTAATTATTTATTTATTTTTGTTTCTTAAACCGTGCCCGGCAGGTCGGGAGGGTTCTATCCACAGGGCCGGGGTTTTTCCTCAGCTGTTTCCGCAACGAGCGCTGTGAGGTTTTTTCATCCTGTGGATGCTCGTTGGTTCTCTCCCGGGTTTAGTTTTTCTTTTATTTGCTGCATAGGCTTTTCTTGGTTTGCACCTTTGTAATTGTGGAATTAGCATACTCAAAAAACGCGCGGCCTCTAGTGAGCACGCGATAGCATATGCTGTGTAGTTATCAGTGTCACGCACGGGTATGGTGTTTGTACGGAATTTAGACGAGAGCAAATAATTTTAACGGTTTTTGTTGACGTCCTCAAAACGCAACTTTCTGTGCCTGGAATGAAGTGGACCATGTGTGTTGGCAACCGTTATAACAAAATGAGAGAAATTAAATCGAGTGGGTGGTCCTCAATGTGTATAGCAATACCCATGAATTGTTTTAACTCGTGAAATGGTGGGTTTGACATTTATACGCGATGGTTCCCAGCCAGGATACTATTAGATCAGTGCCGAAAGCGTAGTGTGTGGTGATGATAAAGTGCAAGATAGCTAAACGTAAAGATCGGTCATTATTTATCCACCCACCCCATTTCAAGAAAAAGACGGAGCCCCATAAGTGGATTCCTCAAAGTCTATTTAAGCTATGCTATACTCCGCTGTATGTGAATTCACTCCGTTAATGACGATGATGTCTTGAGCTCACTTAGAGGCAGTGTCACTAAAACCGTTCCACTCGATCTCGGAGTCAGAAATAGTTTTGCTTCATATTATTACCATCAATACTACTATCTATCCTTACTACTAGAATGCAGTTGGAATGAGCAGAAAGTTTATTTTACTCCAGTTGTGAGCATTTCAATGCTAGTGTACCGTAAACGACTAAAATATGCAAATTTTGAGTGCCGTGATACAGGTTTTTTTGATGATCGTTTAAAAATACTTCGGGCCACCAACATCTTAACATTTGCCCTTATTCCACAGCTTATTACCTCTTTTTATCGCTTCTGTATCATTTAGGTTTTTTCTGATCGTAATCGCTGAGAAATGCAAATGTTCAATTTATTAATTAAACTAAGACACACAAACTGCACGAAATAGCGACTTTTAAACTTCCCAAAATTCTCACATGTGGCACCTAGGCAAGACCTAAATACTCGTTCTAGGCAAAGACTAAGAACTATTTTGTAGAATTATCCAATAAAACTTGTGGCACAATGCGATACTGAGTAATGAGTTTGAACTAAAGTTCGCCATTTTCTGTTGATGTTGTCTTGCGTGACACAAATTTCTATTCCAGACTACTGTCTTGTTGTCGAATTCTTGTCACTTCATTTATCGATATGTCGGCTTAATTTAAGTAAAATTGAAAACAGATACAATGTAGGTCTTCACACAATAAATCGCTTTTCTTGTGCTTGCTATAGTGGAAAGCTAGATGAAAATATTTGCCACTCACTTTGCTCCTAACCAGTGTTCTATAAATAATTCTTCCCGTCGAATGACCCACGAATGACTTGGCGGTTTCATAAACAGTAAGAGATGATATTTGCCTCTTCAACGTGAGATGCCAGAAGGAATCACTAAGATGAACATAGTTTTGCACATAATTCTGGACCGAGTTCTGGAGGAGAAACAATGAACGATTCACTCCTACAATGGCTTGTTGTGTAATGTTTTCAATTTTGTGCATTTTTGCATAAATTAAAAGACAAAATCATTCACACGTTTGGCAGAAGCGGTGACGTCACGATTCTATTGTTCCGCTAAAAATACGCAAAAATTCGGAAAAAATAATCGCGAGAAAAAAGGGAGGTTTTTCAAAAGCTGTCCCAGATCCCCTCGTTCAATATCCGGGACTTCCAAGCAAGCCATCTTGAAGAAGAATCATTCTTGTGTCTTCAAGGGAAGTTTCGTGCAATATTTCGGAAGTTTTGTGATAAAATAGCGAGAGTTTCAAACGGCCTTCGAAGACGCCGCCGCCATCTTGACGGGCATCGAAATTAAGTACATGTCTTTATGCTTAGTTTTCAGTATCTTGCCGAATTTTTTCGAAATCAAGACTAATTTTCCTTAAAACTACAACATGTAAGTGATGATCAGGCAAAGTTTCATAGATGGCAACTGTTGTATCTTAGAAATTCAGGGACGAAATAAGTACAAACACGAGCATTGAACAGGAACATTCCAGTCTTCTTTATTCCAGGTCCTCACTCCTGCGCAAGCGCATCCGTATACACGTAACATTACTATGACGTAGCTTCGTACAATGTAACACAACAATAACAAAACAAGGTCACGATATAACATCTCCCTTTTTTTAAAAGAAAAATTGAATGCGAAAATACATAATAAAAAAAAACAAAAGGTTTTGAGTCAGTTACAGCCATCACTTTAACTTGTAATCTTTCAAGTGTCTTGGGGGTCTACGGGTTGTCCGAGTAGGATAACGTTTTTCCGTATCTGCAGGATATTCACATAAAGAATCCGGTTGAACTACCAGAGTGTCATCGACATTAGCAGAATCACAAATCTCTGGCAAGGAAACAGGTTGAGAAATCACGGGGGGGTCAGTAACAGGCATCGACACCGTTGGATGCTTGTTTGGAACACGAGAATCTCCAGTGCTGGCCAGAATGGACTCATCCAATGTTGCTGTAGGAGGGATATAAGTAGACGGTATAGTTGAGTCGGGAACAATCTCACAAGGCTGATCCATATCAGGAGATACATCAAGCGGCATAGACTGGTAGTCGGATGCTAAAAAGCCACGCGTCGAAACCACATCTGCAGGGCGTCTCAACAGCTGGTCTATGCGTCGTTTCCACAGATTCCCTGCCACCTTGACCATATAATGACGAGACCCAAGGACTTCAGTAATTACTCCACGCACCCATTTTCCTCCCCTTCCATAATTTCGAGCCAGAACAGAGTCGCCGGCATTGAACTTGCGGAAGCCTCTATGTGCTGTACGACTCACCATGGTGCTATATTGGCGAGCCTCAACATGTGTTTCAACTGAAGGTGTCAGCAAATCCAGCCGGTTGCGCAGTCTCCGGCCCATGAGAAGCAGTGAGGGTGGTTCACCTGTGGTGGAATGAGGCGTGGTCCGGTAAACCAATAAATGATTTGCAATAACAGTATCAACATCTGCATTTGTTAGGTGGGCTTGTTTAATAGCTGATTTCAAAATCTGTACGACACGTTCTGCCTGACCATTTGTAGATGGCTTGTACGCCGCTGAAGTACGGTGTAGTATTCCATTGCTGGTGCAAAATTGTTCAAATTCTGTAGCAGTGAATTGGGGCCCATTGTCTGACACGATAATTTCGGGCAACCCATGCCTGCTGAAGAAGTCACGCAAGGTGGTCACAGTTGCTTTAGCTGATGTAGTAGACATTTTGACTACCTCTGGAAATTTACTGTAAGCATCTACAACCACAAGGTAGGTACAGCCAGAAATTGGCCCTGCAAAATCCACATAAATGCGGGACCACGGTCGTACCGGAAACGTCCAAAGATGAATTTGAACTGGGGACGGATCTGATCTCATAGACTGGCAAGTGCTACATGACGAAACAGTTAATTCAATGTCAGAATCCATGTTGGGCCACCACACATAAGATCGTGCCAAAGCTTTCATTCGAGAGATCCCGGGGTGAGTGTCATGCAGTTCTTGCAACACTTTCTCTTGGAGCGATGGAGGAACAATAACACGTGTACCCCATAATAAGCAACCATGCCGTGTGCTTAACTCGTCTTGTCTTGTCTTAAATGGTACCAGACTGGGATCTACTACATGTGGCCAACCGCTAATGACGTAATTGTACACTTGGGATAAGACTGGATCCCGTTGAGTCTCCTTCTTGATCATCTGACTGGTCACATTAGTGATAACTTCAGTGTCCAAAAAATAGCATTCAACATTTTCACATTTGGGAGACCATGTCAGAGGCAAGGGAAGGCGAGACATGCTATCTGCATCTACATGTGCTCCAGTACTACGATACTCAATCTTGTAATTGTATGAAGCAAGGATAAAAGCCCATCTTTGAAGTCGAGCTGCAGCATGAGCAGAAACCGGTCGTTGAGGACCCAAGAGAGTCAGCAAAGGTCAGTGGTCAGTTAAAATTGTAAAGGAGCGACCATAGAGATACTGTCGGAATCTCTTTAATCCAAAGATGATGCTGAAGGCCTCCTTTTCTAGCTGAGAATAGTTTTGTTGAGCAGGAGTCAAAGTACAAGAAGCAAAAGCCACCGGTCGAAATTGTCCATCAATTTGATGAGACAGGACCGCTCCAGCGCCATAAGATGAGGCATCACATGAAAGAAAGAGGGGCAAGGTATGATCATAATGTACCAGTGTCTGTGAGTTCAGAATGAGCTGCTTTGCTGCAACAAATGCATCCTCTTCAGCCTTCAACCATCTCCATGAAGTACCCTTTTTAAGTAGTTGGTGTAAATGGGCTAGGACTGTAGAATGATGAGGCATGAACCGCGAATAGAACATTATAAGTCCCAGAAAAGACTTCAAAGCCGTTACATCTTTGGGCCTGGGAGCATCCCGAATAGCTTTAAGTTTATCGTGAGTGGGGTGTAGGCCCTCTCCATCAATCACATGTCCCAGGTAGACAACTGATGATTGAAAAAATTTGCACTTTACCTTGTTTAGTCGAAATCCAGCATTAAGAAGTCGCTCTAACACTAGTGAAAGTGTATGAAGGTGGTCCTCTTCATCTGTGCCAGCAACAAGAATATCATCCAAACGACTAACAGCCTTTGGTATGTCCGACAACAAATTATCCATGATTCTCTGAAAGATAGCAGGACCAGAATGAATGCCATTCGGCAATCTTTTGAATACAAACAAGCCAATGTGAGTGTTTATTGTAAGATAAGACTGAGACTCTTTCGCAATCGGTACTTGATGATAGGCCTGCTTTATATCCAGGACACTGAACACCGTGCATCCTCTTAAAGCTGAGTGCATATCCTCAATCTGAGGCATAGGGTAGGTTTCAACACGGGCACTTGCATTATATGTGACACTGAAATCTCCACAAACACGGACATCCTCAGAGTCTTTCTTGCCAACGACTACAATTGGAGCTGCACTGTTCGCAGATGTCACTTGTTCAATAACATCATCTTTTTCCATGTTACGCAGTGCACTCTCAACTTTCGACTGTACTGCATAAGGAACTGGTCGGGCTTTATGGAATTTAGCTTCTTTACTTTCATTCAATACGACCGGATCCCCAGTATAACATCCAAGTTTGGGTTGAAATAATTCACTGTATTTCTCAAGGACTGATGCTAATGTCTGGTTTCCTAGGGTTTCTGGGTGTGTAGAGGGACGGCATGGCAAAGGTCCAACGTGATTCACACCTGGCAAATTTTTCCAATCTAGCTTGACATCTGTAAGCCAGTTTCGACCAAATAAAGCACCAATCCCTTTGTGTACAATTAGCAAAGGCAGTGTGTGTTGTGATCCCATGTACTCAACCTTCACATGTGCTTCTCCTAAGAGACGCACAGTCTCACCTGTGTATGTCGACAGCACAACATTTGTAGATTTCATTTCAACGTCTGGGCAAACTTGTTTCACGAAAGTAATCGGGGCAAGGGATAACGCACACCCAGTGTCTAACTGCATTAGACAATCCTGGTCTTCAATCTTCAGAGGTACAGAAATTTCAGATCTGGACATTGTATGAACATCATACACCACATACAACTCATCTTCTTCAGATAATTGTTCCTGAGGTGGCTCTTCTTCAAAACCCATAACATTTACTCCACCTTTCTTACACACTCGAGCAATATGTCCTCGTAACTTGCAATGGCGACACACAGCGTTCCTAAATTTGCATTTAGATCTTACATGATCAGAATTACCGCATGAAAAACAAGCATAAGAAGCTGCTGGCTGGAAACTGGGCGAAATCTGGCTAGGAGACGGCCGCGAAGTAGATTGGGTAGCTGAATTTCCACGAGAAGAGGACGGTAAGGCTGAGAATTCTTTCGCAACTGAATTAACTGGTTGTGGTAATTGTTGCTGTTGGACTTGCAAAGTTTCTTTAGCCGCGATTTCATCGGCGATAGCCACTTGGAGAGCCTCTTGAAATGTTCGATCTTCACTCAATAGTTTCTTTCGAGTCGCAGGGTTGCGAATCCCACACACAAACTGATCGCGAAGCGAGCGGTTCAGGAATTCGCCAAAATTACAAGTGGCGGCCAAATGTCTTAAACGAGCACTGTAAACCGACACGCTCTCATGTTCTTCTTGACAACATCGATGAAATCTGTAGGATTCGGCAACTTCCAATCGTTTGGGCTTAAAGTATTGTTGTAGTAGTTCACATAATGCCTCAAATGTTTTTTCTTTTGGGTTATCAGGGCTGCACAAATCGCGAAGAGTGCTGTATGTCTTCTTACCAATGACGGAGATCATCACGGCGACCTTTTTCTGATTAGCTGCCCGAACAACAGCCGCAGTGGCATCAGCAGCACATTTTCCAATATCGTTGGCTACAAAGAACTGGTCAAGTCTTTCAAGGTAAGCCGTAAAAGATTCAGAGGACGGATCAAATTCACCAACAGAACCGAGCAACGGTGAAGCCATGGCGGGATTTGCAAACGCACCAGCGAGCACGTGCGTGGAAGCACAAACGAACGAAACGAAGTGAAGTAAGATCATCCGGTGTAGGAAATAGCACGAAATAGCTGTATAACACAAAGTGATCCCATCCTCGTCGCCAGATGTTGTATCTTAGAAATTCAGGGACGAAATAAGTACAAACACGAGCATTGAACAGGAACATTCCAGTCTTCTTTATTCCAGGTCCTCACTCCTGCGCAAGCGCATCCGTATACACGTAACATTACTATGACGTAGCTTCGTACAATGTAACACAACAATAACAAAACAAGGTCACGATATAACAGCAACAACCTAGTAAAAATGGCAACCACACGTTGAAAATTTCCTACGGATGCGAAGGGTTACCGTACGTATAGATGGTAATGACTTATTTGGCCTTTGTAATTTTAGGTATAATGTATCGCGTTTGTTTCTAGTTTTCTTCACAGGCAGTGTATTCATTCATGACTCTCATCTAGAAATAACTTAAGCTTAACTGATCCAAATCATGTCTGTGAAATTAGTTTTAGTCAGTGTGAGTAGGCTAAATGTGGACTAAATTTACTGTACATGATGTTCGATACTTCATTCTGCCAAATGTTGTTTATACTTTACATATCCCAAATACAAATGTTCAGATACAAATGTTCAGCCAAAAAGGGGTAATTACATCAAATATATATATCAATTTATTATATACCACCCCTGTGCTGTAGCATAACATCAAACGTGGATCAGGACAAATGCAGCCCCTGTGCATAAGCTCACATTTATGTCAAAATATCAACAGAAGTTTGTATTTGGTTAAATCATAAAACCTTGAGATTCCCTCGCAGTGAAATAATCTCCTTTATATTCATACATGAGAGACAACTCACAAGATTACTGTTGCAAATTGATGTCAGATACCACCATCATTTATTGAATTTAATTTCCTTTTTTTGTTGTTACAGGTACAAGAAGGCCTTAAAAAAACAAGGTCATGGGTATTTATCAAATTATGACTACAAAATATAACAATAAATAATATTGTTTTTTTTTTTTCAATCTGGTGTGCATTTCTTGTATACATACTTGCAAGTGTTGTTCAAGTGTTGTTCAGTAGTATAGAGGGAGGGAGTCAAATACCACCCCTGGGAAACCCTCAAATACCCGCCCCTCGCAGCTCGGGGCGGGAAGTTTGAGGGTTTCCCGGGGGTTGTATTTGACTCCCTCCCTCTATACTACTCCGTTGTACCACCCTCAAATACCTGTAAGAGGGCTCAAATACCAGTTAGCCCGCCCCCATCCGCAACGGCAAGGGAGGTATTACCAACTGGAGAAATCCCTACCCTTGGTATATGCACACATTGTGACAATGGGGCGAGGAAGAAGCGGTCTTATTGCTACTGGTAAGAAAAAACAAGTTCTTTTTGAACGGTGCAACCCCCCAAATTATTTTATTGGAAGGTCTTCTAATACAAGAGTGAGGCCCAATCCAAAAGAAAACATTATCCCTCCAGATGTACTTAGAATTGTCGAATCATTAACTCCACAGCAACTTGTATCACTGATTACTAATTGAAAAAAAAAACATACACCCTTGTATATTCATGGCAATGGCGGCTCAAGGTCTTGACTTCAATCCAAGGAACCAAGACTACTTCGGCAAATGGTTGCTGTCTTTTGGTGAATCCCATTGGGACTACTTGCCAGACATGATCAAAGATTATATCCTTGAACTGGTTGAAAGGAGTCTTCAGTGCGACTTGGCTGCAGGGGAAATTCATCAACGCAGGATGAAATCTGTATGCCGTTCAATAAAAAATCATTATCACTGGCAAAACGATTGCTATTTCCCTATATTCACTTCACAAACATGTGATAAATGTCAAGAACTCTTCTCACCAGAAGTGGCCATGGGCAGACACCGAGCCATTTGCCCCGGCATACCGCCTTATAGATGCATACAGAGGGCGTTAATGCATGCAGACATCGGTAGTGATAACGAGGAAGACTATGACGGTCTAAGTGCCCATGAAAGTTTCTATGGCATTTACTCGAGCAGCCCTTATTAGCATCCCCGATAGAAGTTCTTCCTATTTATATTCACGACAAACAAACAAATTAAATGGGTGTGCAGCTCGAACTATGGGCCCGAGTATTTAATGCCGTCCTCATCAAGTACATTGTTCAGACTTAAAACTGAAACACTACTCGGACCACAAACCAAGTGCGCCGCCTGGTACGAAAACCCAAAAACCCAGTGGGAAAAATGGGAACGTACACCCCAACCAAATGCAGGCGCACGAACCTTTGGGGGTTAAAGGTTAAAAACAAAGTAAACAAAGTGTATAAAATAAAATTGAAAAGTTCGAGAGCTGAGATGAATACATAACGACCAACAAACCTTATATACGTTACAACAACTAAGGATAAGCAAACACGTAGCAGGGAGATACGGGGAAATGCAAAAAGAAAACCCCACACATAGCCACCAAGGCTAAACACATGGCCACCGAGGCTAAAAACGTATTCAACAAGAGTAAAACGACACAAGGCCACCGAGGACTGACCTGAACTTATTTGCCACATGGCCACCGAGGCCCACGTAAACGTCACCCAGGCAAAACACATGGCCACCGAGGCCCAAGTAAACGCCACGGAGGCACAAAACAAACAGAAATAAACACGAGATCGGGAACTGTACAAGTTCCGTAACAAACAGTTTAATGTAATCGAAAAAACAAAACATATAAACTAGACTGAGCCGTAAAACTATGCATCGCAAATATAATGAATAACAATTAGATAAGCGAATGGCTAACACGTGAGACTTAAAATGAAGCCCTTCATTTTAAGTCTCACGTGTTAGTCAGTGAAAATAATGCTACCCTTCACACAAGAAAAGAAAGGGGAATGAGGGTCAAAAAGCATAGGCAAGGGAGACGAAACCCATGTGGGTACTATAAGGGTTCCGATGGCTTTGCAATCTGCGAGATGCCTAATAACCCGAGGAACAAGCCAATTATTCTCCCCTCCCCAATCGTAACAAAACGCGTCCACACCTTCGGACTCTGGATTCCAATAACGAGAATAGAACCTAGGTACCTTGCGGTTGCGATAATTGGCGAAACGGTCCACGGAATGAAGGTCCCAAATGGAACCTACGTGATGAAAGAACTCGAATAAAACACCCCAATCATCAAAATCAACAATCCTACTAATAGAATCAGCATGTTATTAACCCTATTCGGCCTGGGGGGGGGGGGGGGGGGGGGCACAAAGTGCCCGCGCTAACTTTCAACATTCATAACTTCTTTAATATGTATTCAAACGCCATCAAACTTTGTGACTTTTCCTAAAATTTATCTGGCAACAATTTCATATGACAATTTTTTGATCACGTGACTTGACGTTTCCATGGCAACTAGATTTTGACAGCCATGTTTTTGGAAATTTGCATATTTATACCTTTGAATGAAGAAAAACAATGTTTATTGGTAGAACTTTTGTATTTTACGTCATTTAGCGTTTATTTATTGGTTTTGATTAATTTTGCGTCAATTTTGACGGTTTTAAGAGGTTTTAAAAACATTCAGAAATCCAAGATGGCGGATCCAAGATGGACCTCAGGACCTAATAATGAAAGGGATATTACGGTAATCAGTAAACCACTGTACTGAACAGCCCGCTAAAGATCTACAAAAGCTAGAAAGACAAACATGAACGGCCTTGCCGGCTCGCGTCAGGTAGAGCTGCGAGCAATCTCCCAATAGGTCTTCCATTAAGAAACCGAACGTTGTCTTTCCAGAAGACAAGCTCGTCCTTAACGGAATCCTTCAGAGGGAATTTGGAATCCCAACTAGTCGACCTGAGAACAATAGTCATATGAATAAATTTGGTCATCAAGTTGGTGACATTCCCAACAGCTAAATAAAAGGAATTAATGCGCCCGGCAAGAGCAGCAAGTTCCCTCACAGATGAAAAATGTACCGGAAAAAATGACAAAACACTTAATTCGAAAATTGAACGGAAAAAGGATGCCATCTCAGACCTAGAAGGTCACAAACCCGACCCCATCCAGCGGCACATACCCGTATAGCTTATATATGGGAGAACCCCCCCCCCCCCCCCCCGGGGTTTTTTAGCTACTGCTAATTAGTTATCGCTTGAGCGCTAATAGATTGGAAGTCCGATGATCGGATTTCACCGTGCAGCCTCTTCACATAATTTGTTGAATTTTAAGTCAAAATTTACATTTCTTGAATCAGTTTTTCACTCCCTAATGTAACATTGCCTTGTATTTATTGTATTTGAAGCCCGCAAAACGTTCAAATCACGTTTACCGCTGATTTCACCGATTTTTCATATCCAAAACACATCACGCTCCCGGAGGGAGGAGGGGGGTACTTGACCAATATTTGGGTATAGGGGTGCCGCTGAGGGTCTGAGACCCTGACCCTGTTTTTTCCCAACAGACTAGAGATCCCAACGGCAGATGTCTACCCTTGGTTATTGACGGCCCCATCAGCATAATTCGTTGAAATATCAGATTGCAAATGATCAATATGATCCAGCAAAATTGAGGGAATACTTTCCCAAATTCTGCATGTATTACAAAGCAGAAAGCTTTCCACTAATTTAGGCTGCTCTATCTAGTGTAGAAACTCTCTTCTCTGCAGAATCGAGACCTCTTTGTTCTCGCGCTTCGCGCTCGCGCCCCAAAACCCGCTTGAGCGCCCCAATAACGCCTGTTATGCAGGCTAGATTATCGCCGAGACAAGACATAGAAGAATGGCTCGTTTTAGGTGTACTTTGTCTCGTTCAATGCAGGCCGTAAAAATCACTTTAGGCCGGATTCTCGCTATGTCAGGCTATAATTTTTCGTACGGGTTTCACCCTTTTTAATCTATTAATACCAGCTACTAGAAATAGGTCAGTGTCTTTTAAAATCTCTTTAAACGCTCACAAGACAATTCACCCTTCACGCTTTACTCCCACACCGCTATAAACGAATACCCTTTAAACAAACAACCTTTTAATCAATTTATTAGCCTACGCACATCCCCATTTACCATTACTTCTCCTACACCACACATTAACTTATCTACTCTCAAATCTCCAAAATCCGGGGGGGGGGAGACTTCCACTTAAAATTTACAATTAGTAGCTCTTAACGATAAAACGTCTTTTCAACCATGCCCATCTAACGAAATTCTAAAAGGACACCCCGTCATTTTCATATGGCGGACCCCCCCGGCGTGTCAATAAGTGACTACGAAACAGCGTCCATTTTATATATTGGGCAGGCTTGGAAACAAGCCAGCCCAATCAATAAGTTCGGCACCAAGACCTACTAGGCTCGCATCTGCTACGATTAGTGTCCTGGCATCTTTGTCAAAATAACCAAGGGTTTCTGCACTTGCAAGTCTGCTTTTCAGCTCATTGAATGCTCTTCTCTGCTCATCTCCAAACTCAAAACACACGCCTTTCTTGGTCAATCTACGTAAGGGTTCAGCAACTGTGGCAAAATCTGGGATAAACCGTGCATTGTAGTTAGCTAGTCCCAGGAAGCTTCTTACTTTTGAGGCATTCTGCGGCTCTCTCGCATCAACAATTGCTTTCACTTTTTCTTCAGTTGGTCCAATGCCCTTGTCTGTTAGCATGAGTCCCATAAACACTAGTCGGGTCATATGAAACATGCACTTTTCAGCATTTAGTGTCAGGTTCTTCTCTTTCAGTTTCTCCAACACTCTCTTTAATCTCTCGTCATGCTCCTCAGTGGTTTTCCCATGCACAATTATGTCATCAGAGATGTTTGCAACGCCCTCACAGTCACTAAGTACTTGCTGAATAACATGCTGATAGACTTCTGGGGCTGAACTAATTCCAAACATGAGGCGTTTGTATTGAAACAATCCACAATGAGTGATGAAGGTAGTAATGCCACGGGAATCTGGATGGAGTTCTAGCTGATGATAACCCCATTTTAAATCGAGCTTACTAAACACTGCGCTTTGGTTGAGGCTTTGAAGTACTTCATCCACGGTAGGTATGGGGTAGCGTTCTCTGATTATGGCTTCATTTGCTCTACGCATGTCCACACATAGACGAATTTCATTATTCTGTTTTGGTACCACCACTACTGGACTAACCCATGGTGTTGGGCCCTCTGCTGGCTCGATAATATCCATATCTACAAGTTCCTCAACCTTCTTCTTCACCTTGTCACGGAGGCTGAATGGAGTGCGCCTAACTGGCTGAGCCACTGGGGGTATATCAGGATTCATATGTAACTTGACCTGATAGTCTTTCAACTTGCCCACACCATTGAATACTTCTTTGTAATCAGACATGATCGCCTCTTTGGACTGAACCGTATAAACTGGAACACCTAACTTTAACACCCCGAGTTGCAACGCGGTTTCTCTTCCCAGTAGTGCTTCTCCTTCACCATCAATGACAACAAATTCAGCTTGAACTTCATTCTCAGCTACTTTTGTCAATGCTGAAAACACTCCCAGAACTTTCAACGGCTCCTTGCTTCCGTAGGCATAAAGCTTCTTGTCACATTTCTTGGATACACAGGCAACCTTCTGCTGCTTCAGCTGACTCCATAAGCCTTTGTCCACAATGTTAGTGCTCGCCCCTGAATCAATCACCATTTTCACATTGCATCCACCCACAATTACCTCCACTTTTTCAGGCTGCGATGCTGATTTTACAGTGAATGCATACTCATCTTCCTCGTCATCATCTCCTCCCTGCATGTATCTCACCTTCTTCTTCTCTTTTGGCTTCTTATCATTTCTAAGTTTGCCAGGCTTTGTTTTGCATTGCGAAGCAAAATGATCAGCACCACCACATGTCTTGCAAGTTTTTCCTTTAGCAGGGCATTCATGGTCTCGTCCAAAATGTCCTGTGTAGCCACATCTATAACATGTTTTGTTTCCAGGCTCACCCGATGTCTTCTTTCCTTTATGCTGATGATGCTTGTTTTCGCCCGAGTCACGAATCCGATTCACATTAATATTTTTACTCTTCATACTCTCCAGTTGAGCTTGCACAGCTTCATATGATGCTGCAGTCTTGAGTAGAACATCTAGGGTTAGTGTGTCACCTTTTTCTAGCAATTTCCGTCTTAAATCGTGAGATGTACACCGCTGAACAACTTGATCTCGAATTTGATTACCTGCCTGATCACCATAATCGCAATCTTTCACAACCTGTCGTAACCTTGTCACAAACTGAGCCACCGTTTCACCCTGTCGCTGTTCCATACTTCGGAAAACATGATTTTGGTATGTGGAATTTACCTTCGGAATGAAATACTCGTTCAACGCATTCACGGCTTTCTCATACTCGGCAACTGTGCCCGTGTCAGCCAAAGTCTCGAAGATTTCTTGAACGTGTTCCTCGGCACAATGCAGAAGTAGTGCTCTTCTTTGTACTTTATTATCAGCTTTGTCTGCTTGGATGATGAGGCCTTTACTATCAGCATATAACGAAAAACTTTTAAGCCATCGCTGCCATCGCCTGCCACTGCTCGACGGTTCGCCATTCGGGTCAAACGGTTTTACACTTGTTAGTAGATCATCCACCTTGATTGAGGCCATATTTCAACTGTGTTGACCTAAAAGAGTATCCTCGTCGCCAGATGTCGTGTCCATCATCATCATTGAAACCGATGCAAATGGATATTAGTCATAACATAAACAACTCCGAATCTAATCCGCCATGCTTTTAATAATCCGTCCCATGAACCTATGCACGACTAGATACATCATGTAAGCTATACTGAAAGTACACAACACTGATAAGATCTTTCATCCTCCTGGTGCCTAATATCGCAGGCTCACTTTCCCACACTCAGAGAAGTACGGCAGCATGGAGGAAGATGACGGTAAGTGTTGCAATTGCTTTGGAACTTTAAATGTCGCGTTTTTGGTCATTTTCAAGACATTATACATGACGTGATTTTGTTTTTTTGCGAGCTGTTTTGCTAAGTCAGTGTCCTTTCGAAGTTTGTGTTACAACACGTAAGCTTCATAGTTGCGTGTGATTTTCTCTCGCAGATGTTGTGAGAGAAAACCCGCAGAGAAAAAACCCATCGGTAAGTAAAAATAACATTTTAAGCCGCTTAGTAATAAAGTTGTTACATTCATATATGTATGTATAAACGCGGTCATGTTAAAACGCAGACTGCAGACTACACTGCAGACCGTGCAGACTGTGCAGACCATGCAGACTGTGCAGACTGAGAATTTTTTTCCTGATTATTTTGTTACTTTTCCAAAAACCGTGAACACTTTGATTTGATTTTGACATTTCCCATTGTGCAGCAACCAATCAGAACTCGACTCGAAACGGCAAGAAACCCAAACAAACGGTTTATAGTCACGAAACCACGCTTCTCTGTTTCCTTGCAAAAGAATCGTCGCCGCCTCGCTGTAGTTTTGCACCTAAAGACACTTCTGTAGCTAACCAACCCAAACGAGTACCCCTTGCTTCTGATCTCTTTTGCAGTTATACCGTTGTAAAATTTAAAATTTGTTTTTTCTGCTTTCGCGGTTGATTGGTTTGAGCGCGATTTTCTTCTCAACGGTTATGTCACGCCGTACAAAGCTTTCCCCCGTGACATTTCGTTGAGAAAAAATCGCCCAAACGGCCAAGGTTCGATTCAGAAGTTAAGAAATTTAAAGCCTATAGAAGCAAAAGAAAAAAAACAGTGGGTCAGGTTTTCAAACTTTATTAAGATTATTGCAGGTGGCGATGATTATTTTTTGATCCACAGAAACAACAGAAACCCTCATCTGGTGACCTGTGATTATCAGATATCATCGAATTCTTGGCTTTCACTTTTGCATATCAAAATTCAGAAGCATTAAACAATAGATTTCGAATCCAAAATGTTTATGGAATTGTAGAGAGTTTAAAACTACACATCTTGGCCAAATTTTGAAGCGCCAAAGCATTTCGTTCAAGAGTTATAGACGAACGAGTATTAGACATTTTTAGTAAGAAATGTATGGAGCGGCCATCTTTGTGCCCCACACAGGAGCACAAAGATGGCGGCCAAAAATTCAAAGTCTTAATTACACCAAAAATCAAATCAAAACATATTGTATTTGTTATAAGCTCCATTAACTCGGCTTATAAGCACTTATAATGCAAACAATAACTTTCAGCTGATTCAATTTTGTTTATTTTCACAGCTTATCTGTAATAGCGTGACGAATTGCGTGACACATTTAAAACCTTTGTAAATCGGAAGCAAAACATCGTGAAAACCTGAAACTTTCTGTGAAAGATTAATAATATTTGTATCCACATAGCATGTTAGAAACAGCTTTGTAGGATGTATAGTTTAGATTTTTTAATTTTTATGACGTCATGTGAAAACCAAGAATATTCTCGCCTTCAAATTTTGCAAGGCCGTATTGCAATTAGCCACACACGGCAAAGTAGCTAGCTGCTGATCAGCGAGAGATCAAAGCAAAAGAAACGTTGTGCAGTAGCTGTAAAACTTACCGTGCTGGGAATAAAAGTTGACAAGTTTACGGCAAGTTAGCGGTACTGCAGTTACATATTTGCATGCTCGTATTAAGTTAACAGTTTCTTCATTCGTCAACAGCCGATTTTGTCCTCGCTCAGTAGCTTTTACGAAAATTCACTTTTTCCAGGGAAACTAATCCTCAGGAACTGTCATGTGTTATTGTCCGGCTTTTTCGCTAAATGTTTTTGCGATACTGCCGCGACGGACAAGTGTTGTGTACACTGCACTGACAAACCGATGAACGCGACAACAGAGCATGAGGCAAAAGGTATAGCTAAACGTCCGTCTGGTTTTTAGCCGTTACAGTAAAATCGCTCAGATTTCTACTTCATTTACAAAGAAAGACGGAAAGGTAAACTAGCGATAAAAAAAAACTACAGCAAGGCGGCGACGATTCTTTTGCAAGGAAACAGAGAAGCGTGGTTTCGTGACTATAAACCGTTTGTTTGGGTTTCTTGCGGTTTCGAGTCGCTTCTGATTGGTTGCTGTACAATGGGAAATGTCAAAATCAAATCAAAGTGTTCACGGTTTTTGTTTTTGGTAACAAAATAACAAAATAATCAGGATAATCAGGTTTAAAATAATCAGGTTTTTGTTTTTGGTAACAAAGTAACAAAATAATCAGGAAAAAAATTCTCAGTCTGCATAGTCTGCATAGTCTGCACAGTCTGGAGTCTGTAGTCTGCAGTCTGCGTTTTAACATGACCGCGTTTATACATACATATATGAATGTAACAACTTCATTACTAAGCGGCTTAAAATGTTATTTTTACTTACCGATGGGGTTTTTCTCTGCAATGAACACAACATCTGCGAGAGAAAATCACACGCAACTATGAAGCTTACGTGTTGTAACACAAACTTCGAAAGGACACTGACTTAGCAAAACAGCTCGCAAAAAACAAAATCACGTCATGTATAATGCCTTGAAAATGACCAAAAACGCGACATTTAAAGTTCCAAAGCAATTGCAACACTTACCGTCATCTTCCTCCATGCTGCCGTACTTCTCTGAGTGTGGGAAAGTGAGCCTGCGATATTAAGGCACCAGGAGGATGAAAGATCTTATCAGGGCACGAAAAAGGATCATTTTTCGCGCCCTGATCGTATCGACAATCGTGTTTTAGAATATTCCGCCATTCCGTGTTTTAGAATATTCCGTCATTCCGTGTTTTAGAATATCCCGCCATTCCGTGTTTTAGAATATTCCGCCATTCCGCCATTCTGCCATTCCATTCCATCATTCCGTCATTCCGCGGAATAGGGTCACCCTCTTATACCTGAAAAAGATATAATAATTCCCATATTTCGCGTAGCATTGAGTAATTTAACAAAAATGAGATTTTGTTTTTACTTACACCACACAGAGATCTTCACATCACTTTCTTTGAAATTTAGAGCAGTATTCCGTAACCTGTATCGATAAAATCCATCGTCTGATCTACTCACTTCAAGCAGTGTTATCGTTGTTTCACTGTCTGATATAACCACTTGTACGCGGTTTGAATATGCAGGAACTACAGTCAAGCCGCTGCCATCTTTTAGCGCTATGGTTGTCGATGGCTGCAAAGTAAATAGCCCATCTTGAAATGCACCGTCTATGTTGTAGGTCCAGTGAAGAGTGATGTTATTCCCTTCATCGACGAATAAAGGATTTGAAGGTTCTTTAGTGAATGATGGCGTTGCTTCTATTTTGGTATTAAAGCGTATAAGCGTAATTTAAGACATACTCAGTATTGTCACTTGACGATAATTTAATTTCTTAAATTAATTAAATTGTCAGACAGGGCCGTACCTAGGATTTTTTGTCTGCGGGGGCAAACTCCACACACCTTCAAGAAATACAAGAAATAGCCCAGCAAAATCAAACACTGTTATGTTAGAAAAAAAACATTTAGTTTTCCTGGCGGGGGCAACTGCCCCCCCTGCCACCCCCTGCCCTCCCTGCCCTGCCCCCTGCCCCCCCCTGCCCCCCTGCCCCCCCTGCCCCCCCTGCCCCCCATTGCCCCCCCTGCCCCCCCCTGCCCCCCTAACCCCCCCTGTTTAATTTATGAAATGTTGCTTGTCCGCGAAAGAAAACCGAAATGGAACAACCAATCGGACTCTAATCGTGCTGAAGTCTTTGTGTAATTGCACATGTATTCTGAATTGTGCATTGTTTATTCATATAATCGCATGCAACTTTTCTATTTGACACACCCTTTTTTAGAATATATTAACTGTAAAATATTTTGTAATCATTTGTTACTTGAAAATGTTATCCAAACGTCGCATATTTTTTTCGCTAATTTTTAATGTTAAATTTATCCAAAACCACACTGATTGAAACGTTGGAACAAGGCACGACTCATGTCAAGAAACGCAAGCACAAATGCAAGGATAAATTTAGATGTCTGTGCTTGCGTTTCAACTAAAGATCTGTTTGTTAAATGTACTTTCATTTATAGCCGCGCTTATGCTTGTGTCGCCTGAGTGACTTTGCTACCTCGTATTTGCATTTCTATTAAAATACGCTGTGTCACGCATCAACTCTTCTTGGAACAGCGATCTAGTGAGCCTGCTAAGATGAAAGTTTTTAACCAAACGAAATGAAACATCTGGAAAATATTTCAGTACTGATTCGCTTTAACAGTAATCTAGACCCCTGATAAATGGGTTTGTAACATTATCATCGTTCATGTCAAATTAAGAACTTAATGCGCACTGAATGATCATGAACTTTCATATACGTCTATGATTAATTTTACTAACTTTGATGTTACTGCATGTTATCGCTTTTTCTCGTTCGTTTTAGTAAATGTACTGTTGGTGCAATATGAATGGAATCTTACGGTGCTTCTCTCACCTGTTTTACTGACGAAAATCACGGACCCTAAACAGAGAAGGGCAAAAAAGTTAGAGAACTTCCGCATGACGGCTTAACTGTAGTTTACTCACTATCACCGCTTGATTGTATATTATAGAAAGAACATGACCTTGCTTCCAAAGGTCAATTCGTGTGCCAATTTGGAAAAAATCACGTCTGGTCGGCAAAAATACGGTTAGCACACAGGAGGGTGTGATTGGGGTTAACCGACTAGCGACAAACGGCGAAAAATATTACTGACTACCGACAAAACGAGGAAAAAATTGCCGACTAGCGACAAATAAATTCTAACCGACAACCGACATGGTCCGACGTGAAGGGATGTTTGTATTAGAAAGAAAAGCATTTTGAATTTATTTTTAGCGCAGGAAATGTCCAGATCCTTTGGTGGGCTCTATTTCACCAGACGTAACCACATTAATTCCAAATTTCGTCAATTATAGAATTTCCTGTCTTCAAATTACTTTAAAGCCCCGGGATCCTCTTTTTCAGTGTTCCGAACCAAAAGTTCCTGTTCCTGTTTGTAGAATAATTAAGATTTTTTTGGACGCTGAACACTGGGAACTAGTTTAAGTTTGCAGGGTCTTGGAACCCCCCGAATACTGTTTACCATGTGCTTTTGAATCGATCGTTCGAAGAAATGTGTTGTGTTTAGTTGTTAAAACATCGTGTAATTTTCGTTCATATTGGACAATAAACCGTTCAAAGACATGGTCCTTCGAGCCGGATGAACATTATCGAAGATTGTTGGAAGATACGAGCGGAAAGGAGAGTTGGACCTCCGTTTGTTGTTGTGAAGAATTTGGTCAAGTTGGTCTTCGCATTGCGGCGATTGGCGCCATCATCTTGAGGACTTTACGGAAACTCTGGTGGATTTTAAGGAACATTGTGACTATTCAAGGTTAGTCCAGTTTTGTGTCGAAATGTCGAAAGAGCTAGAAGCTATTAAGAAGAAGAGACGTTTTCTTAGAAAGTCCGTGACGGACGCTTTGAAGTCAGTTGATGACGCACCTTCACTCCCGGATAACCATGCGAGAATTCAGGTTTTAAAAGATAACATTACAAGGAAATGGAACGATCTACAAGAGGTACAGGCTTCCATGTGTACTCTTTTAGAAGAGTCAGAAATTGATGGTGAATGCGAAGGGCACAATGAATATGAAATACGTATGATTGAGTATATGGCCAAGATGACGCAGTACTTGGAAAGTAAACATGTCGCTAAGATAGGTACGGGGAGTGATTCGACAACCTCGTCATGCCCTAAGGTACAGGTCAAGCTACCGAAGATTGAACTGCCAACCTTCGATGGAGATGTTCTGAGTTGGCAGCCTTATTACCAGTCGATCAAAGTGTCAGTAGTTGATAATCCATCTTTAGCAGATGTTCAGAAATTAGAATACCTAATGAGATCATTAAAGGATTCGGCTGCCGAGGCAGTGAAGGGATTTGCAGTTGTACAATCGAATTATCAGCCGGTTTTGGCGACCCTGAAGGAAAGATTTGGCCATCCCAGGGTGATCCTTGATGCACATGTAAGATCTCTGATTCATTTACCACGCTTGAGTTCTGAAGATGCATTGTCCATGCGTAAATTCTATGATCAAGTAGTTGGACATGTTCGTTCTGTTGAATCTATGGGTGAGAAGTATAATTCTGAAACATTGGCTCCTGTTCTTGTGCCTTTAATTGTTGACAAGTTGCCGAAAGATGTTGTTGAAAAATGGGAACTAGAACTTGGGGATCATAAAGACCTTGGTAAAGAGGACTGTGTGGAAGTAAAAACATTGTTTGCCTTCTTGGAGCAATTGATAAGAGCGAAAGAGTCTTCACAGCCTCCCTCTCTCGACTCAAAGCCTCCTGCAAAGGATAGTCTTGGGAATCGTGGAACCCGTTTCAAGTTTAACCCTTCACGAAAGTCATCCACCCTTTCATTACCTGTAACAACTCAATATAGCAAGTGTGTCATTTGTCAGAAAAACCATGGTGTGTGGTCGTGCGTTAGTTTTCTGTCATTGCCAGTGAAGGAAAGGTTCAGAAAGGTGTTGTCTAAAGGGCTGTGCTTTCGGTACCTTGAATTTGGTCATAGAGCTGAGGTGTGCCAAAAACCTTCTTGCAAATACTGCCAGGGTAAACATCACAGTCTCCTGCATTTGGATTCAGTCAAGCCTCACGAGGAAGAAGTCAAGACAAAAACCGCTGAATTACCATCCTCATCCTCAGGTCCTCCTGTGTCGTCTTCGGTTGTGGCAAGCTCCATTGCAGTCGAATCAGTGGGAAAGGTGATTCTGCAAACTGTACCAGCTGTTTTGTGTGGATCAAATGGGTGCTCAAAGGTTGTCAGATGTTTCTTTGATCCTGGTTCGCAAATGTCCTTTGTTAGGCAGAGTGTCGTTGATGAGATTGGTCTGGATGGCAAAAGTGTTAGGATTGCAGTCTCTGGATTTGGAGGAAAGCCAACTAAGGACACTTTGAGAAAGATAATTGCTTTTACTGTGGCACCTGTTGACAAACCTGGAAAACCTCAATGTATTGAAGCACTTACTGCTCCGTTATATGCCGACCAGCCGAAGCTGTGGATATTCATCCCTCAAGATGGTTTCATCTTCAAGACTTAAAGTTTCCTGAAGAATTTCCCAGAGGTGAGCAGGAGATAGATGTGCTCATCGGCATGGATTTCTATTATTCCTTTGTGTCAAGAGACATTGTAAGAGGTGGTTTCAATGAACCCGTTGCAGTTCGCACATCCTTAGGTTGGGTCTTCTGTGGACCAACAGGTGGTCATGACCAAGAATGTACTGTGTCTATGAATGTTCAAGTTTCTACTGAGGAACAATTGAATGAAACACTTCAGAAGTTCTGGAATTTGGAGTCCATTGGTGTCAAACCTGTTGAAAGTTCAGTTTCTACTACCAACAGTGAAGCCATGGTCTTAAAGAAGTTTGAAGACACTTTAACATACAAGGATGGTAGATATAAAGTGTCATTGCCATGGAAAGAGGATAACGTTGTATTGAAAGATAACTACAAGCAAGCAGAAAGTAGGCTGTACAACCTAGAAAAGAAGTTGCTCCAAGATCCAGCCAAAGCCAAGTCCTATCAAGAGGCCATTAACAAGTATGTGAAAGACGGTGTAGCAGAGAAAGTACCCTGTGAGCAAATTGCACCACCAGATGGGCGCCCTGTGTTCTACCTTCCACATCATGCAGTCATAAGAGAAGATAAGCAGACAACTAAGACAAGGGTTGTATTTGATGCATCTGCGAGGGATAGTAATGGTGTGTCTCTTAACAGCTGCTTAGAAGCGGGCCCTGCATTACAGCCAGATTTGGTTGGGATCTTTTTGCGCTTCCGAAAGAATCAAGTGGGTATTATGGGTGATATTGAGAAGATGTTTTTACAGATTTGCTTGAAAGAAGAAGATAGGGATTCGCATCGTTACCTGTGGAGGGATCTGGACACTGATGTCATGCCTAAGATTTATCGGATGACAAGGGTCACATTTGGAGTTATTTCCAGTCCGTTTCTTGCCATCTGCACCATTCAAGAGCATGCAAGAAGATGTAAAGAAACATTTCCTGAGGCATCAGACGAAATCCTGAGGAACACTTATGTTGATGACTTTGCTTCAGGGAAAGATGGGGTGCACGAAGCACTGAAATTGCAGCGAAGTTCAACAGAGCTTATGGAGCAAGCAGCTTTCAATTTGACAAAATGGTCCAGCAATTCGCCTAGGCTTATGCAAGCCATTCCTGAGAAAGATAGAGCATCAGATAGTCTGATCAAGTTGGAGAGTGACCTACCGGGAGCCTATCCAATCACGAAAGCTTTAGGCTTAAGGTGGAATACGAGAACAGACAGCCTTGTCTTTATGATTGAAGTGGACTCTCTGAAGTTAAGATCAGAGACACTGTACACAAAGAGAGAGCTAGCTTCTTTGGCGGCTAAGATATTCGACCCAATCGGTCTCATTGCTCCCTTTACAGTGAGGTCAAAGTTATTGCTTCAAAGTTTGTGGACCCAGGGTGTTGGTTGGGATGATGAAATACCTGTGGAAACCTCGATTAAGTGGATTCAGTGGGTTCAAGAGCTTCCAGAGCTTGAGCAACTTCACATTCAAAGATGTTACACTGATTGGCCATTTAGTGAGCACGCTAAGGTGGAATTACATGCATTTGATGATGCGTCGGAAGCTGCTTATGCCACTGCTGTTTATCTCAGAGTTGTTGCTGAAGACGGAAAGGCATCCACCAGTCTTGTGATGTCTAAGACAAGAGTGGCTCCTGTTCGAAAGATTACCCTTCCTCGTCTAGAGCTGATGGCTGCTGTGATAACTGCTCGACTATGCACCTATGTTAAAGATGCAATTGATTGTCCCATAAGCTGCATTGTCTGTTGGACAGACAATTCTTCAACCTTGCACTGGATCAGAGGATCAGCCACACAGTGGAAACCGTTCGTTGCTAATCGTGTTATTGAGATACAGTCGCTGTTGGATCCTAGTGTTTGGAGATATTGCCCAGGATCGCAGAACCCAGCTGATCTACCTACCCGAGGCTTATCTGTAAGTCAGTTGAAAGAGAGTCGTTTGTGGTGGAAAGGACCCTCTTGGTTACAAGAGTCCGAAAGAGATTGGCCTGAGGACTTAAGGTCCAAATCTTCAAATGTAATTGTTGACATGGAGAGAAAGAGTAAAGCTAGTGTTAGTTGTGTTGTGCAACCCAAAGAGCCAGTTATTGACTTCACGAGGTTCAGCAAGTACGGTCGCTTGTTAAGAACTGTTGCCTGGATCAGAAGGTTCATTTGCAACTCAAGGCTGAAGGAAGAGGAAAGATTGGTCAGCCCTTTAACTGGATTTGAGATACAAGAGGCAGAGAAATGGTTGATAACTCATGTACAAGAAGCAAGTTTTCCTGAAGAAATTCCATTGGTTAAACGCCAAAGTCCCTTGAACAACAGCAATCTAGCAAATTTAAACCCATTTCTGTGTCCTACTAGTGATTTGCTTCGCGTTGGAGGAAGAATTCATAAGTCGCTGTTACCAGAAGATGAGAAGCATCCCATTATCTTGCCTTCTAATCATCCTGTTGTCAAGCTCTTGATTAATGATGTTCATTGCCGTGAACTCCATGCTGGTGTTGAGCACACTTTATCAGTCCTGCGACAGAAATATTGGCTGGTCAAAGGAAGATCGACGGTCCGTCAGACATTAAAGAACTGCTTAATTTGTCGCCATTACCAAACAAAGCCGTTTTCGCAGCGGATGGCACCACTTCCTGAGGATAGAATCAAACCTAACCCGCCATTCACCAATGTGGGTCTGGATTTCGCTGGTCCTTTGTATTTGAAAGACAGTGGTGACAAGGCCTACATTTGTTTATTTACTTGTGCAGTTACCCGTGCGGTACACTTAGAGTTGGTGAGCAACATGACGGTTGAACGATTTCTCCTTGCCTTACGACGCATGGTTGCAAGAAGAGGAATGTGCAGCATTATTTGGTCAGATAATGCAAAAACATTCAAAGCTGCTAACAAAGAGCTACAGCAATGCTGGAGAGTACTAGAAGCTGACCAAACTCAGGTCGCATTGTCAGAAAAGAAGATTCAGTGGAAGTTCATTGTGGAAAGAGCCCCATGGTGGGGTGGCTTTTATGAGCGACTTGTAAAGAGTGTCAAGACACCTCTGAAGAAAATCTTCGCCAAAGCAATGTTGGATGCCGAACAGCTAACTACCATTTTGGCTGATAGTCCGGTCTGTTAAGGTCGAAAATTGTGAAAATCGTGACAAATCGCGTAAAGGCACCAAACTTGGCACGAATATATCTCAGCATGTTACTAACCATTTTAGAAGGGGTGCCACAAGTTTTGTCCCCAGGGGGGGTGGGGAGGGGTTTTTGTCAAAGAGACTGAATTTTGACATTTGAAGAACCATAATCGACTAAATACACTCGCTAGGTTACGTTTATCGATATGACGTTTGCATTTTTATGCCATTTAGCGTTTCTTTATTGGTTTTGATTAATTTTAAGTCAATTTGGGCGGTTTTTAAGAGGTTTTGAAAAAGTTCAGAAATCCAAGATGGCGGAACCAAGATGGCGGCTGTGTAACTAATTACGTAATAATACGTCATATAACGTCATCGTTTCATTGTGCGGACCGCAAAGAAGACAGTTTTGGACATACCATGTACCCTCTAGGTTTCGTTATCATAGCCTTTTTGTTCTTGAAGCTGCGAGGTGGCTAGGCTCAGGAACTCAAAAAAGGTCCAAGCAAAATAAGGTTAAAAGTTTGCTTAGTGCACTATCAGTTAAATAAAATTATCGTGATCAGAACTGTACAGGCGGGCAAATGATCCCCACACCAAAAAGCAATCAATGGCGTGGAATCTACATTTTGATTAATGGATTGAAAACAATTCTCATTTATACAGCAGTTTTTTTTTAATGTAAGCAAAATTAAATGTCTCTATTCTAAATTGTTATAAATTGTTATAAGACAAGAATTGTACAATTCTGATAAAAGTGAACCGGAAAAAAGTTAGGCGCCGACTTAATTCATTCATGGCAACGTGGGAGCCTAACTGATTTCCTTTAAACAAACTATTCTAGTAGTCAAATATCGTGAAGGAAGATGTACGGAATCTTGATAAACGAAAGAAGAAACTGACAAACGAGTGTGAAAGTGCAGTGCATCGCGTGTTAACTGGCCTTACAAAAACAACAACTTGAAAGTTCTTGAACCAACGGCAAAGCAATCTTTTAAGTTAAAAACATAACTCACATTTCTTTCCATCCTTGTCTTCCTCGTTACTTGTTCTGCGGCATCTTGTATTAACTTACGCATTTTGTAATAACTTACGCACTTTGTAATAGCAATTGCGGCATTTTGTAATAAATGGAAACAACGCATCAGTTTTGTAATAGTTTGTAGTTTTGTAAGAAGATGGATGGTAGCTGGACCTCAAATGGCTTTATCATTACAAGAATTTGAAAGCCAGTTGACAGATGATGTGAATGTCGGGCAAAAGAATGACCACCACGAGCAGGGACTTTCGACACAGAAGAAATTTCAAAGCCACGTGAACAATCTTGTCAGCACAATTTATGCGAGATAGGAAATCCTTCCAAGATGAATGTCCTAGACTGCTTGCCCTTAGGATACGCGCAATTGTGCAGATGAGACTGTTGTCTCTACTGTGCATAAAATCCAGAAGATTGGATTAAGTCAGTACAAGAAGTATGTCAAAGACGTCATTGATGACAGAACCGTGTCCATTCACCACACAATTTCAAAGAACTACTTGACATTATTCAAGCGGCAGCAGCCCAAGCAAATTTCCAAAGCTTCGCTCAAGTTATCGGCCGTAGTAAGTGATCGTTATCCTTTCAATCGCTTGTAAATCGCTAGTCAGCACGGGAGAGTGATCTTGTAGAATTCTTTATGCACAAGAATCAGCCATACCCACCTTCATTATCAGAGTTTGGCAACCTTCGCTTTGGCAAGAAGTCCGATTTGATTGCATGTGTCAGCTAAAGCCCTTTAATTTTGGTGCATCACCGCTCCTCCTCCACTGTTGTACGATGTCAAAATATTTGATGCGGCAGCTGTTGTGCATGCACTACCAGTGTCATCTGAAAAGTGACAAAAGAATTGACTTCGTTTGGTATGAGTATCGTCTGTCAAGTCTGAAAGAGGCTGCTCGTGAGAAAAAGGGGAAGGGTGTTAGAAGAAAAGTTGTTGGCCACGTCAAATATCTCCAAACTGGCAAGCGTTTATGGAAGATTCTTCTAACAAACAGGAGTTATTTAAATTTCTAACAACACAGGTGAAAGAGGCCTCCTTCCCAGATGACAAGATTTTTTGTATAACGTCAGGTATTGCAGTAAAACAGCACTTTTTTTAATGGCCGCACACGTTTTCTCATTTCGTACTAAACGTGTCGTTATTTTAGGTGAAAATGTCATTTTAAGCCTTACCAGTCAACAGATGGCATGCAACCACGAAGAAGCAGACACACGAATTTTGGTCCATGTAAAAGACGCTGTGGAGAAAGGTGCGAGACGTGTTTAGTTCGCACTATTGACACAGATGTTGTTGTCGTTGTCATTGCCGAGTTCCACGCGTTGTCTATAACACAGCCTGATCTGACAGTGTGGATCGCCTTTGGGATGGGAAAGCACTTCCAGTGCCTTTCAGTTAACAGCATCTGTGATCGTCTGGGAGAACTGAAATCTCGCGCGCTTCCATTGTTCCATGCCGTTACTCAGTGGTTGCGATACAATGTCTGCTTTCCAAGGAGAAGAATCGACTTGGAAAGCGTGGAATGCGCACCCTGCAGCCACAGACGCTTTTCTACGTGTCAAGGACGAGCCCTTTGTTCAACTAGAGTTAAGTTCCCCTCTCTTCAGAGTCCTACAACAATTTGTCGTGGTGCTTTATGACAAGACCAACCTTGCTGCTGATGTCAGTTCTGCTCGACAAGAACTTTTCACAAAAAAGGGCACAGCATTGGAAAACATTCCCCCTAACAGAGGTGAATGGTGTTTAGATGTTTAGATAAACGTTAATCCAAAAAGCACTTTCTGGCTTAAATTCATTTACAATATTTAATTATTAAAACAGAAGTAGAATGTAATCTTTATAAGCTTTCACTTCAAATCACTTTTTCTTTAATTTGGCTTGGAACTATACGTCAGTTTAGTTAGTTTTTAAATAACGCGATATTACTGATCTTCGACGAGGCAACCAAATCATATTCTCAAGTAATGTGACTATGGCTTGAATAAAAGACTTATTAAACAATAATTTTGTTTTTGTTAGGATTCCCTACATAACCACTGCAACAGAGCCGTGTACCAGGCAAGCGTCTGGACATCCCTTTCAGGGATAACAAGTGCTCCCCTCCCAATCTGTTTTTGGTTGGGAAACGGGAAATGATCACTGGAAGCCCGTTTGGACTACCCTTCCAGGAGTTTCGAAAGCTAACAGCGAATTACTGAAGTGCGGGTGCAAGAAGGGATGTTGAAGTTTGCGTTGCAAATGTCTTAAACCCAATCTTCTGCATTGAACTCTGCAACTGCACCGGAGGCTGTCAAATACGAATCATTAGTAAAATTTAAACCGTCAGGGTAGCAATATATTTTAAACCTGTGCGAAAACTGAGGTATTCAAAAACTTCAAAATAAACAACAAAGTGTGTTAGATTTATACCAAGAACATTGATCTCTAAAATTAATATGCCACGTGATTATTCCAAGAACCTTTTTTCCTTAGAAAACACTTCAAACTGTGGAGTTAATTTGTTACAAACTTACTTTACCTTACATCTTACCATATTTCATTTTAGTGTGATAAATTTCACAATTTATGACCATTTTATCATTTATCTATTGATTTTAATTAATTTGGACTCAATTTTGGCGCCTTTCTGAGATAATATATGGAAATCCAAGATGGCGGATCCAAGATGGCGGCCATTCGGAATCATGACGCAATTTCAACGTCATATGACGTCATAAGATCACGTTACCTACCTTTACGTAGAGATTGTTGGACGTTCTATAAACCCTCCGAGTTTTATTGTTATATCTTTAATATTCTTTAAGTTACAAAGGGGAGCGGAATCCTTGCACACCCCCCCCGCCCTCCCCCGTCCCAGAGGACCATAAAAGCCAGGTTTTTATAAAGCACCTTAATGTCCTGGAAAAACACTTAACACTGTCTAACTTATCCTTGTTATGTACTTAATGGAATATTTTGAAACAATAAGTACGGAAAAGCATGTCGATGCCGATGTCATACTGTGTTCAGGAGTTGGCAAATTGTATTGAATTCCCTGCCCCCTCCCCCCCCGCCCCCGGAATTTCGAATCACGTGGCACCCCTTCTAAAATTGTTCGATATAGCAAAAGCAACATCTGTGCAAAATTTCGTGCTTTTACGCGTTTTGTCACGATTTTTTCCCTAAGCGACCGGACTATGAAATTGAGGCGCAGCTGAACAGTCGTCCTCTTAATTACCTTGGTGCAGACCCTGATGATTACAGTGTTATTACCCCTGCACAGATTCTTATTGGAAGAAATCTCCAAGCATTTCCAACTAAAGATACCCGTGTTTCAGAACACACGTCAAGAGCCATCACCAAACGTTTTGAGTATCATCAGAGACTTGTAAATGGATTTTGGAGGCGTTGGCATGCTGAGTATCTGAAGTCTCTGACACCCCTCAAGAAATGGTTTAAAGTTGGTCGTGAAATCCGTAAAGGGGACTTGGTCCTTGTGAGTGAGGATTACGTAGCTCGGGGTCAGTGGTCACGTGCACGCGTGGAAGCCATCCATCCAGGTCGTGATGGTCTTATCCGGTCCGTTTCCTTACGAACCACATCTGGAAGTCTTACCCGTCGTCCGGGGCAGCGGCTACACCTGTTTGAAGCCTGCGATGCTGATCTAGCTGCTGAACTTGATTGAACTTGACTTGATGGAAACATGTGGAACAATTTGTCGTTGAACTTTATTAACTTTGACACGTTCATGTATTGATGCACTCCCTGCATCGGGCGGGAGGATGTTCCGAACCGAAAGTTCCTGTTCCTGTTTGTAGAATAATTAAGATTTTTTTGGACGCTGAACACTGGGAACTAGTTTAAGTTTGCAGGGTCTTGGAACCCCCCGAATACTGTTTACCATGTGCTTTTGAATCGATCGTTCGAAGAAATGTGTTGTGTTTAGTTGTTAAAACATCGTGTAATTTTCGTTCATATTGGACAATAAACCGCTCAAAGACATTCAGAGAGCAGCGGCGGGCTCATTTCTAGAACAGCGGTTCGTAAGCGAGCCGACGAGACGCCCTGCTGCTGTTGTGTCATGATTCTCAGATACTTTTGCCTAAACTTTTGCCTGCTTTTGAGACGTCAATATAAAGTCCTATTGACGTCTCAAAAGTCAGCCTGTGATTGGTTGAAAACTTTCTGCGGCAATTTAATGGGTTCCTTCCCTAGAAAAGAAAAGCTTCAAATTATCTTTAAAGTAAGGGCTAAAATGTTAATTACTTTGTCAAGTTTGGTAGATAAAACAACACTGTATTCACTGAAACGATCCTTTCTATTGAAAGTTAACGATGAGATGGGTTTTAAATATTTTGTTTGTTTGAACGTAACAGTTTGTTTACATCAAACTGTGCTATGCGCGCGCTAATCACGCCACAACGCGTTGTTAGCATACAATTTGTGGACGAAGGGGATGTTACTGAGGTGTTTGAGGATCACAGGGAAGTACAAATTGATGAGTATGAGACAGATTCGGATGACGAGGAATCAGATTTTGAAGAACATTCAGAGCTTGTCAATAGAGCGTGTGTTACACGATCCGGCAGGGCTGTTCGTGCATTTGTGCGTCTCGACATGTGACGGTAAGAGGTAATAATAGTTGTAAAATCATTAAAGATCCATTAAACGGTGCAGATTGATACGCATGGCAGCGAAATTATTGGCAAAAAACCCAAAGAAACCCCACAGTAAAGCCACGAGAGCCGTTGAATAATAAGTGTAATAAGTGTTTGTGGACGTCTTGGGAAAAAAAAAAAAAAGACTTCCGTAGCTACCAAAATTACGTATCCCAAAGGCTAAAGTGGGCATTTCACTCTTGTCAAATTTACCTCTCTTGATTTAGGCCCCGTCCACACGTATACGCATATTTTTTTATGCGTTTAGGCCTCCCGTCCACACGTAAACGATGAAAACGGTCACCCTAAACGGATATTTTCGAAAACGCTCTCCAAAGTGGATATTTTTGAAAACGCCGTTTACTCGTTTACGTGTGGACAGCGTAAACGGATATTTTCGTAAACGCTGATGTCACAGCTGTTTATGGCGCATGCTCAAGTTATCTAGCGCATGCTCAATGCAGATTTTTAGCGTTTACGTATCGTTTTAGCGTTTACGTGTGGACAGGTGAAAACGAATCGTAAACGATGGCTGGCTTCGTGTGGACGGGAGCGTTTTAGATTAAAAAAAAATATGCGTTTACGAACGTAAACGTATGCATGTGGACGGGGTCTTACTTCGATGCCCTGTAATCGACAGGAAAACAAATTCACATCTAGAATAAAAGCTTTGGTGATTTTATCGGTATACTAGATTTGCAAATAAAAGTGGGGTAGACGATCACGTTGCTAAAAAACAGAGTTAACTAGGTTTAAGTGCAATCAAATAATGAATTATTACAAGTTTTACACTTCGTCTAGAGTTTAAAGTCTTAAAACTGCGCAAATTACATGACAAATGTGAATAATTAACTTGCATGATCTTGCATTTTTAATTACTAACTGAGATTTACCGACAACCGACAAAGGTCGAAAATTTTAACCGACAACCGACAAAGTAATGAAATTTTAACCGACAACCGACATGTGGACCCCCCCATTCAGACCCTCACACAGGCCTGCACGACTCCAACTCGCAAGAATATGTTATTTTCATAATTGTTTACTGATGATTATTAAATCGAGTATCCCTGATCGCCAGTTGTTGAGCAATACATGTAGGAACGGGAATGTAGGCATTCTGAGACATTCATCAGCTGGATGGGTGACATCACATTCTATTACGAGGACGACTGGGAACTACTCTGGCCTTACTATACAACAAAAGAGAGAGAATAATTAACTGGCTCGTCGCTCTGCGACGAGTCAGTTCTTAAAATACCCTCTTTTTTTTTTTTCGGCCTGTCGGGTCACCTGCCCCGGGAATCGCTTTTGCTGCGGCCAACACCGTACCTAGTTAACTGGCTCGTCGCTCTGCGACGAGTCAGTTCTTAAAATACCCTCTTTTTAACTGGCTCGTCGCTCTGCGACGAGTCAGTTCTTAAAATACCCTCTTTTTTTAACTGGCTCGTCGCTCTGCGACGAGACAGTTCTTAACCCATTGACCCCTGAACCGCCCGTAACCGCCCGTACAAGACTCCACTGCTTTAAAAAATTGTAACTTTCTCAATCGTGCGAACGTGGCCTTAACTAGCAGTTGTGAGCATTGACTAGAAAGTCTTTCAAATTGAGATACTCGATAAACACAAAAAAGTCAGCGATTTTTGCAGAATATCAGCGTTTGAATTTGGACAATAACAAAAATTACCGTTTTTAACGTCATAGAAAAACAACAAAAATCACGTTTTTGCCTTTAGTTTTTTTTATTCAAATCATCATGGCAAACCCAAAAGTCAACATTCACAGCAAAATTCAGTCCTAGTCCTAGCTTAGCAGTGAATTTTTTTGCTCTTATTCGTTGCTCGGGCCGAGCTCTAGCCTCTCGTTCTAATGCATACTGACCTTGCCTCAATTTTCAATATCACCACCGCACTGCATGCAGGGAAATGGCCAAGAATTTTGACAGCGTTCGTTTCTTTCCGCACACATTTCATATTTATACTAAGTCCACAGCCACTCCGACCCACCGCCGAAATTTCGCGCTTGTTGTGTTCTCCTGTGGTCGCAACTTCCAAAATATGCCGCGGTAGGTCGAGAAATTCATCCAGAGTCGAGTCCCAAAGCTGCTTCGTTTCCAGGCGGCCATTTTTCCAGTTCAACGAGCAACGAGCCAAATTCGTAAACGAAGTACAACAACCAACTCGCTTCATTGAGAAGTGGACTCTGAACTACCTCCAAGCTTAATGATGCTCACCAGGCAGCTACTAAAGATGAAAAATGGCTGTGAACTTACCAAAAATCGTACATAATTCATATTGGACCCTTTATTAACTGGCTCGTCGCTCTGCGACGAGTCAGTTCTTAAAATACCCTTTTTTTTTTCTGTCGTGTCACCTGCCCCGGGAATCGCTTTTGCTGCGGCCAACACCGTACCTAGTTTACTTCCGGTTTTCAGAAATCAGTGATGTCATCTAAAAGACAATTTACAATTGAAATATTTACCGTTCTAATTTCGACGGAATTGTTAAACATTAAATCGCTGTGATTTCAGGATGTGTTCTATTTCTGGTAAAAGGAATTTTTGGACCCCACGCGCGAGGCAAAGGGAAATTCCCGCATGTGGCAAATGCTTTTCTGAGCTTATAATACATAATCCCGCTACCACAGTTGAACTTGTTGAATATGAGGATATTATGTCAGTTTTCAGTCGGTTCACAAGGCGAACTGTATACCATAGGAAAAGGAATTTGTAAACAACCTCGTTCGGCTACGGTTCACAAGGTTCACACGGTTCACATAATTAAAAAAATATGTATGATATTAATTATTTAATATATTGCGTGAACCGTTGTGAACCGTTAAATTTTCATTCTCAGTCTTTGTGAACCGTATGAAATCAAACTTGACTTCGTTGTAAACCGTATAGATGTTAGTTATTTAGGCATTTTAAAAGGCTCAGTGCTTTCACGCACTAAGTATTTTTAGAACTGCGATATAACGCTGATATTATTGTCACGCAATGCGTGATGTACAGTTGTCGCGCACGAATACACCTCATAATTGATTAGCTCTAATTGCTGGATTTCGCTTTTTTACGCTTTATCACAAAGTGATTAAACATGTACAATGTCTTTCGAAAAAATTATTTGGATCCCATTTTTTATCGCGGAGTTATAGTAATCCAAAATCATAGACAATCTCGGACAGAACTCGTTGAGACAGTAGTGTTTCCGCGCGTAAGACAACCGTTAGTGTAATATCCTGTCAAAAATCACATTGATCGAAGCCCTCCTCTCCCTCCTCCGTTCAATGTTGCTTTAGAAGGGTTGCTCAGAGACCAGGGACACTTTTTGAGTAGGTACAACATTGTTTTGTGGGGGGTAGGGGGAGGTAGATATGATAATTAACTGGCTCGTCGCTCTGCGACGAGTCAGTTCTTAAAATACCCTCTTTTTTTTTAACTGGCTCGTCGCTCTGCGACGAGTCAGTTCTCAAAATACCCTTTTTTTTTTTTTTCTGTCGTGTCACCTGCCCCGGGAATCGCTTTTGCTGCGGCCAACACCGAACCTAGTTTACTTCCGGTTTTCAGAAATGGCGTAATCAGTGATGTCAGCAACTATAATTCAAATATTTACCGTTCTAATTTCGACGGAATTGTTAAAAATTAAATCTCTGTGATTTTCGGATGTGATCTATTTCTGGTAGAAGGAAAGCGGGTTGAATTTTTCTAACCAAATCAATTGTCAAACAGTCGAGTTTAGATCGAATAAATCGTTGAATATAACACGTCCCGGCACGTCACAGAACTGCTGAGTAAACAATTCTCAAGCATTACTCCGTGGAGTCACGTTCAAATTCCACACATCTCGTATTCATGTCACGCTATTTGATCGATCGTGTTGATATTGTTAATTTATTCGAAACCCCATCACCGATTCTCCAAAATGCCTGTGTTTAAACAATCCTGATTCCTTGTAGTAGGTGGTTTCAAGGATTTTAAAGCGACAAAAATATACAAAATTCTAAACTTATGTTTTTTCTAACAGTACCGAGCCGATCAGAAAAAAACATATAGACCTGAAACTGTAGCCTACTAAAGGGAGGTGTGGGGTGGGGGGTGGGGGCAGGTGGCGGTGTTGGGCAATTTTTCTGATCATGAATTTTTTTTCCGTCTTGATGTTGTGCAAGAATTTTTTTCGGGATTGCTCCATACCTTTTTTTTCCTTTCGCTCGCTGTGCATTATTTTTTTTTCTTTACTTTTGCTGTGCAGGAATTTGTTTTTAGTATTTGCCCCCCCCCCCCCCCCCCCCCCTCTTAACAATTTTTTTTTTTTGGCTTACTGTGGTGCTGCCGCCGGGGCAACAACAAGTAGCTTTATTTGCATGACTATAAATCCTTACAGTATTGCAAAGCTTTACAACATAACAAAATGAAATTACAATAATATAACAAAGAAAGGGAAAGTACAATCAGTCTGATTTGATAATTTGATTATTGCGGAGATCTAAGCATGAAATAATGAATTTCACCAAATGAATATTTACAAAATAATTACGAGAGTTCATTAATTCATTGGTAACTTCTGAAGGAGATAACTGTTTTATATTTGGTAGGTGATACCCTATTTTCCTGTAAAATCCGTCCCTAATAATTGAGTATTTAGGACAGTGGAAAAGGAGGTGAATTTCATCTTCAATTTCATTAGATCCACAAGTAGGGCACAATCTATCATCTCTCGTGATTTTTTCATATCTACCAATTTCAATCATTAATTTATGATTACTTATACGAAATTTTACTAATTGTTTTCTGTCATTTGATTTCCTTGTAAGGCCTAAGTAATGAGAAGGCGTATATTCGTTCTTAAAGATATTATAAAATTCGAGTTTCTTAGAGTGTTGAATGATATGTCGCCAATATAGGATATATTTTTGTTGCATTAAGTTTACATAATGTTCGATTTTAGTTTCAGTTAAGAAAATAGGGTCAAAATCAGGCAAATTATAGAATTCGGATATCCTTATAAGATTAGAGTAGAAGCTATTTTTACCAGAAGAGTGAAGATCTGCGGACATTAAAAAGATCTGTTTAACAATAGAGTTATTGTCCTTACTTTGAAGATGTAAGGTATAATTGATTATTTTCTGATTAATAGCTATAATAAGAGGAAACCTTCCTAGTTCAGCTCTACATGCCACATTTGATGCTTTATTGCTTACTTCTAGATAACGTTTGCAGAATTGTAAATGGATTTTTTCAATCTGCGAGCTGTCCCAAGACTTAAAATCCGGTTTTGTGTACACACCCCAAACTTCGCTATTATATGTTAAAATTGGGGAGATCATCGTGTCAAAGATTTTACTTGCCAGGGATGGGGACAATTTACTGAAATTTGTATGTTTTCTTAGACTGAAAAGAGCGTGAAGGGCCTTCTCTTTTAGCTGGTCAAGTGCCATTGAAAAGTTACCCGTTGAAGAGATTACAGACCCTAGATAGGTGTAGTTTTGGACGATTTCAATCATTTTATTGCCTATGTGAAAACTAGACTCAGTACATTTCTTAGCACGTTTCTGAAAGATCATAACTTTGGTCTTTTTTTGGATTGATACTTAACATCCACGAGTTGCAATAGGAAGATAACTTATCAAGACAAGTTTGCAGTCCTGTTTTGGATCTTGAAAGTATGACTAAATCATCCGCATATAAAAGTGAGTTTAATTTTGTGCCATTCGGTAGAACAAAAGGATCCGATAAAATATTTTCGAACGAATGTGGTATGTTGTTAACATAGAGGTTAAATAGCAATGGGCTTAAAATACAACCTTGGCGTACACCTCTTGCGTATTGAAAGGGTTGTGTTTGGCTTTTTCCAATTTTTACGGAACATGTAGAGTTTGAGTACAAATTATTTATTAAATTGTAAAAGCGGCCTCCCACATTAATTTGCAATAGCTTGTACAATAGTCCGTCATGCCAGACTGAGTCAAAAGCTTTCCTGAAATCTACAAAACAAGCGTATATTTTTTCATTGTGTTGATGCACATATTTATCTACTAAAGTTCTCAGAGTGAGGACATGGTCTGCTGTACGATTTTTGGGCAAGAATCCAATCTGAGAATTGTGGAGTATGTTATGAGAGTAAACATGCTCAAGGAGTCTTTGATTAAGGATAGAACAGAACAATTTTCCCAAACAGCTTGAAACACAAATTTCTCGATAATTTGATGGATCACTTTTTCCTCCTGATTTATATATTGGTGTAATAAGGCCGCTACACCAAGTTTGAGGCATTGTTCCTAGATTGAGAATTGTATTAAAAAGTTTTTGATATATCGGCATCATGTCGTGAAGGCTAGCTTTAATCATTTCATTTTTTATTTTGTCTGAAAAAGACGATTTATTATTTTTTAATTTTTTCGCAGCTATAAGTATTTCATTTTCGGTGATTAAGTAATCCAAAGAGCATAACTGATTTTGCCGACTCTCAAGTTGTTGTAGTTCATTGATTATTGTCTGTTGTGCAGAATTTAAAGGTTCATTTGAATGAAGTGAGTGAAAATGTTGAAGCCAGTTTTCCTCTGAGATCAACGGAAGATCATCTTTGTCTTTTCGAGTGTCATCCATTGATTTTAAACACTGCCAAAAACTTTTCTTATCCGGATTTTTAGTGGTTTCCTCTAGTTCGGTAATCTTTGAATTGTAGTATTCAGTTCTTTTTTTGCATAATAATTTTTTGTATTCCGTTAAAACAATATGATACTTCTCTCGCAAAACAATATTTAAGGGATCTCTGTGTTTTTTGTTTGAGAGCTTCCTCAACTCGTGTTTTTTAAAGCGACATTCCTTATCAAACCATTTTTTGTTTGATGATGACTTGATCTGTCTACGTTTTTTTCCTAATATAATCTTTAAACTTCGTTTCGCTGCTGTGATTAGTATGTTTTCTATTTTTTCAAGTGCTGTATTAACATCTTGGATTGGAGTTTCGTCACCTATGTATTCTTGTATGAGCATTTGAAGATCTGTTGAGCGTAAGCTATCTTTGAATTTTTGAGCGGAATCCTTTTCCCACATAAATTGCCTCGGTAGAGGTGATAACGGATTACTTTCACATGGGGATTCAAGCTGAGAAATGTTAGTGTTAATATTTATCCAAGTGATTATTGAACTGTGATCCGATAAAGAGGATGGTTGCTTTACTACAAAATTTGCAACATTTAAAAGGGTATCTTGGTCACATATTGCATAATCGATGACATTAATTCCATTTCTTCCGTGAAAGGTGGCTCTACCTAAACTATCACCGCTAACTCTTCCGTTTAAAATTTTGAGGTCAGCGCTTTTGCAAATATCAAGAAGTCTTTTACCGTGATTATTTAGTTCATTATCATAACTATTCCGACGAGTAGGATAATACGAAGATTCAGATTGATCATTTGCTATGATGTTGTTCCCGTCATGACAAACACTATCTGAATATTTACCTGTTCTCGAATTAAAGTCACCCATGAGAAAGATTGATCCTTGGGTGCCGAAATTTAAGATATCATTTTCAAGTTCTTCAAATAGTTCAGGATTGAAATATTTTGAATTACACGGTGGAATATAAAGTCCACATGTGTACAGATCTTTCGCTGTTTTGGCATAATGTTTGTCGATTTTGAACCAGAGGAAATTTGAAGATGTTTTGACAATTGAAATCCAATCATGAAATACATTTTTATATAGCAAAATGATTCCTCCAGAGTTTCGACCACCGGTTTGCGATATAGAAGCGTCTTGAATTATAGACCTATACCCTGCTACCTCAACATCCGTGCAATAAAATGGTCCGTCCCTAAGGAGTGCTTGAAGCGGGCTGTGGAATGTAAATGTGGACTGGACTGTGCATATTGATAGATTCTAGATTGTATATTGTGGCTTGCTAATATAAAACTCTAAAGTGAAAACCGGGTGGAAACTGAGGCCAAACGAGCCAGTTTCGAAGCCCATCGGGCTCCTTGTTTTCTGTCGTGTCACCTGCCCCGGGAATCTCTTTTGCTGCGGCCAACGCCGTACCTAGTTTACTTCCGGTTTCCAGAAATGACGTAACCTGTGATGTCATCAAAACGGCGTCACGGCAGTGTCACGCGGTCACGCCGTAACGCCGCGAACCCCAACCCACACTACAATAACCTTTACCTTCAAGTCAACCTTATATTAGGCAAAGACGAATCGGTGGCTTACTTGTGGTAGCGTTTTCTTATAAAAGCAATTTGAAATAGAAACGTGATGTACATAGATGTGTATTACGTGTAAGAGATAATTCTTGGGAACATGCGGGTTCTCATTGTCTTGTTGCTTTAGAAAAATTGCTGCTTTTGTTATGATACATTAAAATATATGACAAATGTTTCTTACGCGTGCGCATGTTTATCACGCAAAAGGAAGATCTTGTTGGGGGGAGGGGTGAGTGACTCGTTCCAGACCTTCCTCTGCTCGATTGATGGTGCAAGAGTTCATACAAACGAGTGACCAAACGAGTTGCTTTATACTTTCGTTGATCGTTATAAAAGCAAGCGATATCGTTCGTTTGCTGTTGTAAAACAAAACGATACTGTAACAAGAATGGGCTGTTGGATTTGTGAGACATCGATGGTTAGTTTGATGCATCTGCTGTGACATTCATCGATCACTTCACTTTGACAAATTTTGGTTAGATATTCTGCAAGGTAAGCGCTTGTCTGCAGCCGTTGTGAGTTTCAAACTACAACCATATGTTTTCCACATTTTTTTTCGTTTTAGGAGACGTCTAGGAGGAAGTCACGATCATTTAAGGGAAATGGCTTTGCTTTGCGATTGATATCCTTTGTATATCGCTACCGTGTGTGATTTTGCGTGTTTTCATAAGTAGTATAGCGAAGAGTATAACCAATAATTAAGCAACTATAGTTCAAATATTTACCGTTCTAAGTTTGAAGCCACGAACCTTTCAGTTTATTTTGCGTGGTCCGGATCCGGGGTCAAAACAACTTTCAGAACTTTTCGTTTTGCTGGAACTATTTCCGTCATAATCATAATAAATTTTTGATGAAACTTATAAATTTAATCAAAGTTAACGACAGAAGTGATAATTTAGGAGGAGAGAAACAAATTTATCCCTTTGAAATATATTATTTCAGTTGAGGTAAAAATGTTGCAATTTGCATAATGTCAAAAGTAATTTGAAACCTTTCCAGTAACGCATATTAAACGCAGAGATTCCATAAAACATCTCGCAATCAGACACACGAAAAGATATCTAATTTTTATTCCTCTGTATCCGAAACACAGAAAAGAAAATTAAATGAAAAAGTGATCGCTTTAAGGTTCGCCCGAGAAACATTCACTAGCACCAGCGAAACTCGCAAGACACGTGCATTGTTTACATCTTCTCCGACGGCGGTGAATTTTCAGTTGGCTGTTCTGTTCCTTCAACTTCACGAAATAAAAATTCATGAAAGGCAAAAATCCGAAAGAAGTGAAATTAATTGGGATTCCTTGTAGTAGGTGGTTTCAAGGATTTTAAAGCGAAAAAAATATACAAAGTTCTAAACTTATGTTTTTGCTAACAGTACAGAGCCGATCAGAGAAAAAAAAATAGACTTGAAATAATTGTAGCCTGCTTTTATATTTGTCGGCGGGAAGGGGGGGTGGGGGGGGGGGGTGGTAGCGAGCGTGTTGGGCAATTTTTCTGATAATGATTTTTTGTTCCGTCTTGATGTTGAACAATAATTTTTTTTTCGGGATTGTTCCATACCCTTTTTCCTTTAGCTTGCTGTGCATTCCTTTTTTTCTTTACTTTTGCTGTGCATTCCTTTTTTTCTTTACTTTTGCTGTGCAGGAATTTTTTTTTCTTTACTTTTGCTGTGCAGGAATTTTTTTTTTGGTAATTGCCCCATCACCGATTCTCCAAAATGCCTGTGTTTATCCTGATTCCTTGTAGTAGGTGGTTTCAAGGATTTTAAAGCGAAAAAAATATACAAAGTTCTAAACTTATGTTTTTTCTAACAGTACCGAGCCGATCAGAGAAAAAAATATAGACCTGAAACTGTAGCCTACTAAAGGGGGTTGTGGGGTGGGGGCAGGTGGCGATGTTGGGCAATTTTTCTGATCATGAATTTTTTTTCCGTCTTGATGTTGTGCAAGAATTTTTTTCGGGACTGCTCCATACCTTTTTTTTCCTTTCGCCCGCTGTGCATTATTTTTTTTTTCTTTACTTTTGCTGTGCAGGAATTTGTTTTTAGTTTATTTTGCGTGGTCCGGATCCGGGGTCAAAACAACCTTCAGAACTTTTCGTTTTGCTGGAACTATTTCCGTCATAATCATAATAAATTTTTGATGAAACTTATAAATTTAATCAAAGTTAACTACAGAAGTGATAATTTAGGAGGAGAGAAACAAATTTATCCCTTTGAAATATATTTCAGTTGAGGTAAAAATGTTGCAATTTGCATAATGTCAAAAGTAATTTGAAACCTTTCCAGTAACGCATATTAAACGCAGAGATTCCACAAAACATCTCGCAATCAGACACACGAAAATATATCTAGTTTTTATTCCTCTGTATCCGAAACACAGAAAAGAAAATTAAATGAAAAAGTGATCGCTTTAAGGTTCGCCCGAGAAACATTCACTAGCGCCAGCGAAACTCGCAAGACATGTGCATTGTTTACATCTTCTCCGACGGCGGTGAATTTTCAGTTGGCTGTTCTGTTCCTTCAACTTCACGAAATAAAAATTCATGAAAGGCAAAAATCCGAAAGAAGTGAAATTAATTGGGATTCCTTGTAGTAGGTGGTTTCAAGGATTTTAAAGCGTAAAAAATATACAAAGTTTTAAACTTATGTTTTTGCTAACAGTACAGAGCCGATCAGAGAAAAAAATATAGACTTGAGTAGTATAGGGAGTTGGTGATTCGGGACCACTAAAAATAAGCCCCCAAATGTCTGAGTTATAGCCCCACACGAGTCATTGTCATTCCTCGTGTGGGGCTATAACTCAGACATTTGGGGGCTTATTTTTAGTGGTCCCGAATGCACCAACTCCCTATACTACACACTGGTGAATGATGGTCCAGTACGAGACCATCAATTGGAGAAATATAAAACCCTGTATATAATGGCGGCTCAACATCTTGACTTCAATCCAAGGAACCACGATTACTTTGGTGATTGGTTGCATGGTTATAAGATGAACGTCCCTGTTGATTATCCAATCAGGGACCTCAATTCATTCTTCATAACTAATCGGGTGGCTTTTCTCTAGAAAATTGCACGCGAAGTCACAGAGCTTGGCGGGGTGAAGGTCACTTTGTCATTTGATGTTCACTTTTCAATGGAAGGCGTTAATGGACGACGAGAAATTAATCACTTCTTTTGGAACGTCAATCCACTGATTGTAACCCATCTCTATCAGCTTCAAGAGGAGGGCACCCTTGAAGGCATTGTTAATGGCTTTGAGGAAGAGATTGCCAGATGGCAGCAGATGGGTTCTGGTTGGGTGATTGAGAACATCAAAACTGTTTACCTTGAGTTCGGGGTATACCAACCTCTACGAGGTGGCACATTTATCCCAACACCATCAAAACTCAGGTCAAAGCAGGCCATCATCAATGTGAAGAACAGAGATACCCGGTGTCTGCGCTGGGCACTGCGATCTGCATTGTTCCCTGTTAATGTTCACTCAGACAGGCCAGGCAGTTATCCCACTGATGATGGCCTGGAGTTCACTGGAGTTGATTTTCCAACGCCATTGAGTCAGATTTCCAAGGTTGAACGTCAAAACAACCTTCCAATCAACATTTATGGATACATGAACAATAAGGTGGTTGTGATCAGAGTCAGTGAGCTAGAGGATCCCAATCTGCGAAGGATTAATCTGATGTTGCTCACAAACACTCGCACCTCACATTATTGTTTCATCAAGAGCATGAGCAGGCTTCTGCACAGCGAGTTCAACGTTGGGCGCCGCATGCATCACTGTGACAGGTGTCTCCAAGCCTTTTCTTCAGAATGGGTTCTCACCGATCATCTTTTCTATTGCAGAGGAGTCAAAGGCAGGCCGACAAGAGCTGAAATGCCAAAAGAAGGCGAAAACTTCCTCCACTTCGAGAACTTTCAAAACCAGATGAAGAAGCCTTGGGTCATATATGCTGACTTCGAAAGCATTGTCGAAAAAGTCCACAGATGTATACCAGATCCCCAACAGAGCAGCACCACTGAAACATCCGTACATAAACCCTGCGGGTTCTGCATGTTAGCTGTTCGCTCTGATGGAGAGACAAAGGGCCCTTATCTTTACAGAGGAGAGGACGCTGTGCCAGTCTTTCTTGACACTCTTCAACAGTTGGAAGTAGTGATCAGAGACGAGTTGAAACACAAGGCACCACTCACCATGAGAAGAGCTGACTGGGCAAAGTTCGATTATTCTACAGATTGCCACATCTGTGACAAGCCTCTCATCAAGGACAACTTCAGGGATGCTTTTGCAATCTATTCCCCAGACACTGGAGAATACGAGGGCTTGGTTCATAGGTTCACCAACGAGTGTTACAAAGACTCATTCAAAGTCTTTTACAACACCTATGACAGTGAACCAAATGAGCACCAATTCGTCGGGCCATGGAACCAAAGGAAGGCAATTCCAGAGGACCTACCAGAGCAGGTCGATTGCCTCTACTGCCATGAGCCCCTCATACAAGACTCTGTTCGAGACGCAGTCAAAGATCATTGCCACGTCACAGGCAAGTATCGAGGCGCGGCTCACAGTTCTTGTAACATCAACTATTTCCGAACCAACCCGAAAACGGAAATAATAACGGTTGTCTTTCACAACTTGAAGGGCTATGACGCACACCACATCATGAGTGGAATTGCGGATGTGCATTCTGATTTGAAATGCATCCCAAACAACACGGAGAAATACATCTCTTTCTCCCTCGGCAAGCTGAGGTTCATTGACAGCTAGCTTGCAGTTCATGCAGTCAAGCCTCAGTGCCCTGGTTGATGCAAACAAGCCAGAGTCCTTCACAATCACGGCAAGCCATGAGAAGAACCAAGCCAGACGCGGCCTTCTCCTGCAAAAAGGGACTTACCCATTCGAATACATGGACTCTTGGGTTCGATTCGATGAGGCCTCTCTCCCACCGAAGGATTCCTTCTACAGCGAGCTAAAGAAGGAAGGCATCTCAGACAAAGAATACGCCCACGCGCAAAAAGTGTGGGAGGTATTTGGATGCAAGACGCTTGGGGATTACCACGACCTCTACCTTGAGACAGATGTGCTTCTTCTGGCTGATGTTTTCGAGAACTTCAGAAAGACATGTCTGCGACACTACAAGCTTGACCCGGCACATTATTATACAAGCCCTGGTCTCTCATGGGACGCTCTTCTCAGGTATACGAAAATCAACCTGGAGCTGCTCACAGACGTCGACATGCAACTCTTTGTTGAAAGAGGCTTGCGAGGTGGCATCTCCATGGAGAGCAGGCGACACTGCAAGGCCAACAACCCCTATCTTCGTGACTACAACCCCAACGAAGAGTCAAGTTACATCATGTATCTCGACGCGAACAATCTCTATGGATGGGCCATGAGTCAGCATCTCCCAGTTGGCAACTTCGCATGGTGCCCTTTCTTTCCAACACAACACCAGATCAGGAGGTGGAGGCCAAACAGAAAGATTGGTTACATTCTCGAGGTTGATCTTGAGTACCCCGAGGAGCTGCATGATGAGCACAACGCTTATCCTCTTGCCCCAGAAAGGCAGGTCGTTCCAAAGGAATGGATGTCGCCTTACCAAAGGGCCTTGGTAGAGGGACAGCCAGAAGACAAGACGCGGAAGCTGCTCCTCACCCTACGCGATAAATCCAGGTACGTGTTGCATTACAGGGCACTCCAGCAGTACCTGGATCTTGGGATGAAGTTGACGAAAATCCACAAAATGCTCAAGTTCGAGCAGAGGGCTTGGATGGAGCCATACATCTCGCTAAACACCGAGCTCAGAAAGAAGGCCACTTCAGACTTCGAGAAGAACTTCTTCAAGCTCATGAACAACTCCGTCTTCGGTAAGACAATGGACAACCTCAGAAATCGGATCGACATGAAGCTTGTCCGGTCGCACGAGCAAGACAAGATTAGAAAGCTTATCGCAAGCCCACTGTTTTCCAGAGCAACGATCTTTGGACCCAAACTGGCGGGGATCCAGATGCAAAGGGAGAAAATCCTCTTCAACCGCCCAGTCTACACAGGCATGTGCATCCTTGATCTCTCCAAAACACTGATGTACGACTTCTACTACAACCATCTCAAGTTGAAGTACGGTCCGCGAGTAGACCTACTCTACACAGACACAGACTCTCTGCTCCTCGAGATCAAGACGGATGATGTCTACAAAAACATGGAGAACCTTCTGGATGAACTCTACGACACAAGTGATTATCCTAAGGACCATCCACTCCACAGCCAGAAGAACAAGAAGGTCATCGGCAAGATGAAGGACGAGTGCGCCGGCAAGCCGATCTCGGAGGTTGTGTGTCTTCGCTCGAAGATGTACTCCATCCTTCTGGATGACGACAAAAACATCAAGAAAGCAAAGGGCACCACCAAGGTTGTCACAAAGAAAGAGATCACCTTCCAGAATTACAAGGAAGCTCTTTTCAACCGGCGAACCTTCAAGCACGGGATGGACAGGCTCCGAAGCAAAGGCCACAAAATCTTAGGTGAGCACATCAACAAGACAACGCTCTCTCCCTTTGACTCCAAGCGCTGGATCAAGGATGATGGCATCCACACGCTGGCATATGGTCACAAAGATATAGGCGGCAACTGAGTGCCCGGCGGCACAACCATCAGCTCCTCACGAACGAAGCCTCGCTTAGGCCCGTCGTAGAAATAATAAACCACTGGCTCATTCGGCTTGGTTACAATCCTTTGTATTTGGTAGACCTTCAAAGACCAGATCGGGTCAGTCGCACGCCTCCCACCCCCTTCCAGTTCACCAGGCTGGTACAGATATCTCACACTCGCCCGTGGTGGGAGCTTTTTCTCCTTCTCCCCAACTGGCCTAGCATATGGTGTCGCAGGCTTGGCAGAAACGGCTTTCTCTTTGATTGCTTGAGCGGGCTTCTTGCCAGTGAGTCTTGTTACTTCATTGTTCAAGGCCGAGACAACATCTGGCAGTCTTTTGACCCATGCAGTCGACCGGCCAGAGGGCATATTCATTTCAACGGCATACTGATAACCAAACAACCTTTCAGCCAGGGTGCGATTGAATCTCTCCACAATTGCTTGGTCTCTGTGGATATCAACCCGTCCGCGACGAATGGTTGTTTTGTTGTTTTCCATTATCTTAGTCACAGCCCCCATAAACTCTTTCCCAGGGTCAACTTGCAAGAGTTGCGGCCATTTCAAAGGCCCACGTCTGTAAATCCGTGCAAAAGCCCTTGAGACTTCTTCAGACTCTTTCGAAGTCAGAGGCTCTGCTGCTTTGTATCGGCTAGCCACATCCACAAGGGTTAATGCGTATTTGTAAACCTTTCTCCCGTGTGGAAGTTTGTCGTGGGGTAGGAAGAGAAGATCTGCTTGATGCACTGCATTGGGTGATGAGACATCAAACTTGGGTCGAGGTATATGGCGTGGTGCTGGGAGGTAAACTTGCCAAAGGGCTTGTTTGACCAGCCATTTCTTTGCGACATCATCAGAGACCTTGGCCGCTGCTTCTAGCTTTTTGACAGCGGCAAGCCCTTTCCAATACCCTTTCGGACTGTAATAGATCTTAGAGAGTTTCGTCTCCATAGGGGTATATAATATTTGTTTAAAGAAAGCGATAAGCTGCATACCCACCCGCAAGCAGGGTGCCTCCAATGAACGCAAGTTCGCCATTCTTCTGTTGTGGGCTGGGCTTGTAGAAGTCCGAGAAGACAGGCTCTTTGTTGTCTTTGATTTGTTTATCTGGTTGCGTTTGGTGCATCTGGTTATACAAGACCAGGGCTTGGTCGGTGGTTTGGAAGTTTTTGCTAGCTTGGTGTTCCTTCCGATCATTGGCTGCAATCCAGTCGAGGAGCTTGGTGCGGTCCTTCTGGTATTTGGCGTAAGCCGCTTGGTATTGTTCAAGGGCGTGGTCATGTCGGATTTTCTCATCCATTGCTGCCTTGCCGTTATCGCCAGACAGATATTTTGCGAGATAATTGCCGCCCGTGAAAGCGGCCGCATTGAGAACAGCGCCAAGAGCCATTATTGCAATCGAAGCCATTGTGTATACATATGGTTTTACAAGTTGTCTGGGAGGATTTTCTGGTCCTCGAGATATTTCTTCAGCGCGATGGTGCCGGCCATGACCGCTGTGAACTTGACGTAATTCATTAAGCTTGCACTGGGGTCGGCGGTTAAGTTCTCTTTGATGGTCTTTTTACCAATCCAACCAATACCAGCGACAAGGCCAGTGATTGTTGCGGCGTCGAGGATAGACTTCACAAGCTTGTTGTCAGACATGGTTTGTGTCCGGTATACATATGATTTTTTATTTTTATGACTCTCAGACTCGACTTCCTCTCCCTCGACTTCGGGTTCGGTCTCGGGGCTCCTCGGCCTCTGACTCGGCCTCGGCCTCGGACTCACGCTCGGACTCATACACGTATACATACTCGGGCTCGTTGTGCCTGTTCATTGCCAATCTGTAAACTGTTTGAAAGGCTACCGCGTTAAATCCAAACCAAAGAAAAACCACGCCTCCGATTGCAGCAACATTCATCACCTCCTGGAAAGGATTCATGGTGCAGTATATATATGTTTTTTATTCCAATTTTTAATTCCTTGTCTTATCGGAATTCGAGATGGGGGTGTTGCTGGTTGTGTTGCTGGTGGGGTTGGCGTGGGGGCGTTTGCTGGTGTTGCTGGTGTGTTTGGTTTTCTCCCAAGCCTTTGCATTATAGCTTCGCGCTGATAATAAACACCAGCAGCAGAGACAATCAACCCACCAATCCCCAGAATATAAACGATTGAGTTGCTGTTGCTGTCACTTGTTGTGTCACTTGTTGTGCCACTTGTTGTTTCACTTGTTGTGCCACTTGTTGAGGGTGCAGGTTTTTGTGCTTCGACCTTTTTCTTTGCTTCCCGGACCATGCGGTTTCGTTCTGCTAACCTTTTGCCAGAAGCAACACGGCCGGGGTTCTTTTCTGTTGCAGGCTTTGTTTTTGGAGCCTCAGAGGTAACCCGTGCAGGTGTTGGAGTTGGAGTTGGAGTTGGAGTTGGAGTTTCTTCAGGTATCGTCTCGAGTGGTGTGGCCATCCTGTATATATGTGAGTTTTATTTTTTTGCAAGAGGTGCCAGGTTGCTGACAGGTTGCTGCCAGGTTTCTTCAAGGTTGCTGCGAGGTCACCCCAGGTCCCAACCCAACTTCATCAAGTCCCTCAAGTGGATAGCCTTCACTGTCCCTGGTTGGATGTGTGGGTTGGGGCTGGGGTTCCAATTCTATCAAATCAGGCTCTCGTTCAAACTTGATGTGTTTTGTTGTGATGAGAGCAGCATTGGCAATCGCCAGCCATCGTCCGCATCGCACGGCAATAGCTCCAGCAAGATTTGACAGCTCCTGGTTGATGATGTAGTCGTTCTTGAGTTCTTTCTGCAATTCCGCCACATCATCAACCGGGACCACCATGCCAACGCCTTTGGATATTAGCATGATGCCAGAATCAACTAGGGATTTGGTTGTCTTGTTGCCAACGTAGGCCTCGTACCGTTTGCAGTACTTGTCAACGTCCTTGTCTGACAACCGCTTGACATGATCATGTGTGAGCTGCACACCGATAGCTTCTTTGGCCTTGCCAGTTGAAACAAGGATTGCCAGCTTCTCACGTTTGGCAGGAATGTCATTGTCACCAACTAACCCTGTGGGAGGTGCGGCACCAGGGGTGGCCTCCAGCATCTGCATTACTTCGTCAAAAACGACCTGGTCTTCAGCTGCTTGTGCCATCAGGGTATACATATGTGTTTTTTTATTTTTCAATAATTCTCTTGATGTCTGGCAAAAGGGTTTCAATCTCTCTTACCACCCCCGCCATGGTGTCTGGCATAGAATTCAACCGCAAGGGATATCTGTTAAGAAGCATGAGGCGCAGATCTTCCTTACCAGCGGCTTTGATAATTTTGTTTTGCGCCTCAAGTGTTTGGTTGCGCAATTCATCCAAAAGCTGTGAAAGCACACACAGTTTGTGTAGACTTGTTGGCGCATTCATGGTATATATGTGTGTTTAAATCTTGTACTCAATTCCATACGGGTGTCTCAGAGAGAAAACCAGGTGGGAGAACTTGCGGGATTTGAGCCTTGTGATAAACTCTTTGTACTCCTCATGGGAGAGCTCGCCGGCATAATCTTCGAATATGGCTTTGGTTGTCTTGCTAGATGGCGTGTCAAAGAGCACGATCGCTGCAATATTATCACGATATGGCTTGGCAATGCTGGTTATCTGCTGGGTCAAGACCCACACGGATATGCCGTCATGCCTTGCGCTGAACCCAAGATTGACCAGCTGGCCCGTGCGGCCTTTGACATCTTTGGAGGCGGCGCAGTCATCGAGAATGAATAAAGTGTTGGTGGATGTGAAAAAGAAGCTCGCCAGCGTCAGCCAGTCTTCGATCTCGTGCTGTTGGCAGACAATCACGAAGATGTGCGGATCGCGATCCACGAAGCCATCGTATGTCTTGTTCTTAACAAATGTGGGGCAGAATAAAACGATGTAATCAAAACAACCCCTAAAGGGACCTCGCAGTTGGGAGAGAAGATACTGTGTCTTGCCAGAGTTAGTGGGGCCCACGATTAGTGCATTGAATGGCAGCTTTCTTGGGTCCATACCCAACACCTATATTAGTTGGTTTGCAAACTGGCGGGGAGGGGGCCTTTGCCAGAAGTCTTTGTATTTCATTGTGTGATAATGGTCTGGTGGATGGCAGGGGAGCCGGCTTAGCATAGAAGTTGATCTTGTTTCTTGTGGCCATGGTATATTAGTACTGTACAGATTCCAGCTGTCTGTCCATGATGCTCATCTGTGCGTCTGAGAGGGTGAAGATGTGGCAGAGTGCGTTCCCCGACCCTGTACCGTTTCGTTCGATCTCTAGTTGCACGCCATCTTGTGTGTTGACGAGCCGTTGGCCGCCGCCGTGCAGGGATGTGTCAGCCATGGTCCGCAGGTCAATCCAGAGGCCAAACTTGTTGCCTGTGAGATATTTGGTCAAGTTCATGTTAGGCCTGCCGTCCGTGTGTGGGGTAAAATGCCGGGTTAACTCTCTCCACATGTCTGTACCACTGATGCCCTCATTGTAAAGCCTGTTTGGAACACCGTTGACTGTGACCTTCACTTTGGTGATGTCGGGATTGAAATAGTTCTCAGAGTCCCTGGCACCAGCCGTGTAGGGGTTGATGAACAGCAAGAGGATGCCCTTGAGAGACCGGCGCTGTGGGTTAACCCGAAGATTCAGCCGAGTGTCACCACTTTTTGAGAATGGATGCACCCGATCTCGCATTACCAGGTCATAGGCGAACCCCTTGCTACTAGTGTAAGTGCTTGTTGCTTCGTCGGCCAGCCCCTTACTTCTGATAGTCTCATACTCCAGCCGGATGTTTTCCAACTTGTACACGAGCTTGCTTGTGTCTGAGCCTCGGACAACTTGGTTTGCGGGGGCGAGGGTTAGTTCGAAGACCAGATCACTGTACAGTGCTTGAGGATATATAACACCGTGGTCAGTTAAGATTTGGTGATCCAGCTTGATGTGATACTTATTCTTGAATATTGTCTCAAGCTTGTTCTCTGCATCCACACCTGAGCTCTTTTTGTCGCCAGCACCAGAGCGGATCTTGCACAAATCCACACTCTGGATGCCATCCATAAGCATGTTGTCCCGCTCATCGGTTGATTTGAATAAGTCTTCGAAGATCTTGTAGATGTCGTACCCAACCGTGTCCTGGACAGTGGTGGCTGCAAACTTTACAACGAGCCTGTCCACCAGGGCCCGAGAAACATTTTGCACGAGATAGTTGTTTGCATGACCGCCGGCTAGGCTGATGTTGAATACCAGAGCAAGTGAGCCGGACACAATGACATCGTGCTCGCCAAGCTTGGGCACAGAGACATAAAGTGTCTCGCCGGGGTTGGCCGCAGTTGGGTTAAATGTGATGCGCTTGACGGTTCGCTCTGCTTTCATGGCGCCCAGTATCTTTTCACTGTGTGATGGGAGTTGGTTCGGCTGCACAGCCATGGGTATATATTTCTGTTTTTAAAATTATATTTATATACCCACGATGGCTGAAGGCGGATATGATATACCTGGTGATAATGAGAATCCTTGGGTTGACTGGAACATAGACCACGATGATGACGACGAACAAGAAGTTGACACAACAACACCCTTTCAACCAGGCGGCACATCCACTCCATACCATGGCGGTGAGCAGCATGAAATGCATACAATGCCTCACGAACAAAGTGGGTTAGTTCCTGACATCCCTAATCTTAGTGACTTCACACATGAAGAAGACAAACAAAAAATGGTTGATAAAGCTAAGGCCTGGATAAGAAGGCACTTTCCAAAAGTAGCCTACGACAAATTAGGACCAATTGATTTTGGTAAAAAACCAGCAAATTCTGGCAAAATAGTTTCCTTTGGGCCAAAGGGCGGCGACAAGTTCAAAACATCCCTTGGCCCAAGCGCTGAAGAGCTTGTCTCTGAAGAAAATGCATCAATAAGGGAAGAAAGTCAAAGATTGAAGGAGACAGCAAAACAACTGAAGGAGGATGAAAGGGCTGCTGTGGAAAAACAACAAGCAGCAAATGAGGTGCAAAACCTCAGAAACAAAATTGAGCAAACTCACGCGAGGAGGGAGGCTCTGGAGCAGGAACACGGTTCAATCGTTGAAAATCAAGCCGAGATAGACCGCCTAAAACTGCTGGAAAAGAATCTTCAACGAGATCTTGAAAACCAGAAAAAAGAATTAGGGGCCCTGCAAAAAATACAAAAACGAACAGACAAAGAACGCGCCCAAGTACAGGCAAAGGTTGACAAAGCCAGAACACGCCTTTCTGCTATGGTGAAGGAAAGAAATGAAGTTGAAGCAGGGCTAAACTCAACTAAACCTCTTGATGAGTTAAACGAAAGAGAAGCCGAGCTTGAACGACAGAACGCTGAAGACAAGCGCGTGATAGAGGATGAGAACACTTCTCCCTCTTAAAGAGAAGCAGCGGAAGCCCGGGTTGCTGAGCGAGAAGAAGAGCTGGCAAGGCTCCGACCACAGGTTGAGGTGCGTGAACAAGCCCTGTCTTTGAGAGAGCGGGTCAGAGAAATCTTCAAGAAATACGGATGGACCCTGCAAGCTATTGTTCTGGCAGCTGGCATCACCATCAGCGCTGTGGTACTCGCCACCTTGAACGGCCTGGCAAAGGCCACAAAGGCTATTGGCAATGGGCTTAAAGAGCTTGGCAAAAAGGCAGCCAGCGCCTTGCCTGGCCTCATTGGCTCAATTGTGAGCTTCATCTTCAAAGCGGCTGGGTCGGTCATCTCCTTTCTGGGCGAACACGCCTGGCTGCTCATCCTTGCCGTGGTGGCCTTCCTTGTTGAAAGGATCACCAAGCGTTCGAAGTCTTGAACACACTTATCTCAACCAAACGAAAAGCCCTGCCAAAGCAACCGCGCCAACAGCAACGACTGCCTTGGAGACGTGATGCGGGTCGGGCTGTGGTTCGGGTGCGGGGGTTGGTGCTGGTTGTGGTGTGGGTGTGGGGGTTGGGGCTGGTTGTGGTGTGGTCCTTGGTTTGGGCGCAATGCCCTGTGCCTGTGTGGCCTGTTTATGTATCGGGTTTGATGGGTGGCTGTTTGGTGGATTAATCTTTGTCGGGCCACCGTCCATGTGGCGAAGGGAGGCTTTTTTTGTGCCCAGATTAACACCGCTGTTCACGCCCAGCTTCATCCCTTGCGTTGCCTCCTGCAGATTGTTGTTATACCCTATCACGCTCTCTGTGTTGATAATCATGCGCGAGGGCATGAGCCAGCTTCCGGGTGCTGTCGCAAAGTCCAGACGCACTTTCGTTGCTTGGATGGCAAGCTGGTAACGCTGCACGCTTGTTGCGATGTCGTTCAGGATTATGGCCTCCTCTAGATGGACCAAGAAGACTCTCTGCGTTTCGAACGCCCGGCCTCCTCTTGCAATGATGCTGCTGCGGGTTTTGGCTTGTGAACCAAGAATGCAGTACACAAAGGCCTCGATTGATTGGTTCATACGCGCGAGCCCTGGTTGTGTTAGCCCTTGTGCATAATTTGGCACAAAATGCTCGAACTGGGTGTCCGCCTCTTGATCGTTGCGGACAAAAGTTATTCCATTGGCTTTATAATTGGAGTCTTTTCTGTCAGTGACGCGCTCATCATCGAACAGAGCTAGATCAGAGTCTGGATAAGTGTAATCGGTAGAGCTGGGGCCCTCTCCAGTTATCCAAATGTAGACATTCCCTAGACCGTGGTTCTTGCCGTATGTGTAACGGAAGTCAGAACTGGGATCGATACCGAACTCGATGCAAAGCTTCTTGTACGCGTCGATGTTGTACTTGTTGTCTTTCTGGGAGAATGGGGGGTCGTCTGGCAAAGCACTCACGCTTTGTTCCCCGCCCATCTGGTAGAGTATTCGCCTTGTTGTGAAATAAACGTGAAACCGGTAAAACGACCGGAGCTGGGGGGTTAGGGATAGACTGGAGTTCTTATCGAAGAGAATGTCACGCGAGATTCCACAGCTGGTTGTTGCACACCACAGGGCGAAGGAGAGTTGTTGTGGCCAAAAGCTCATATGAGGACCACCCATCCACTTTCGGCCATATTTGGCGGTTGAGAAGGATATCTGTGTGTCCCTGAATATGTTTCTGTATTTCGTTGTGAAATAATCAGTTGGCGTGACGTAAATCTTTTGCTCTTTGTCATTTAAGATTGCGCCAATCATCATGTCTTTGTCAATTGCGGTGTCGAAAGCAACAGCTGGGATTGATAACATTTTTTGCCCCAACGATAACTGATAAGGGAAACCCCCGTCATAATGAAGGCCAAGAGCATCTCTTTCAGCGCTAGTCCAATCTTTGTGGGACATTTCTGTGATAAGCCCCCATGAGCCGGGGGCCTTTTTGTAAAGCACTTCCCCTGTGGCGGTTTTGTGGTCGTCGCCAAACTCTACTTCCACTTCAAAGTGAGACATATCGGCGCGCGGGAAACGCTTTTTGAAGTCTGAGAGCGCCTTGGCCTTGGCCGCGGCAGAGAGCTTTGCTGCCTCCGGCGATCTAATCCAAGCAATTTCAGGATCAGGGGGTGGTGGCTTTGGCGCCACATGGGTATAGGCATTTGGAGGCGAATAAAAAGGAGGTGGGGGCCCGTAATTGTGGCCGCCGATGGAGATACCAAGATTTGAATTAGGATTGAATCCACCAGGCCGTCTGCCAAACATGATTGTATATAATTATAATTTAAAATGTTATTATATACACCATCATGGTTGTGTTAACAATCGTCACGTCTTCTAACCCTCACACGATCTATTTCGACCACCCACTACCGAAACCGAGTTATGTCCGTCTTGTTTCTTGCTCAATTTTCAACTCTTGGCATAATTTGAAAGATGAAGCAAAGATTTCACCAGCAAACCCTCCACCTAATGGTTCATCACGTGACGTGACCTTACTTCAAGGCCATTACACTATTGAGAGTTTAACAAAAGACTTTGAAAGCCTAAAAGACCACGACAGCCGTTTAAACCTAACAATTGAAACAAACAGGCCATACGGGGTCATGGTCATTCATAATAACAGCAGCAGTGTGACGCTTAGTAACAATCTGGCAGAATTGCTTGGCATAAGACCTGCATTGATGCTAGTAACCTTCGTCAAGCGTTTAAGAGCACCAAGCACTTACTTTGTCCACTGTGATTTGGTTGATAAAGAACAAAACCTCCTCAATGGAAAGCCTTCGACAGTTTTGGCTCGGTTTGATATTCGTGGAAAAGCTTTTGAAAAGGTGTTTTACGAGACAACACAACAGAACATCTTGCGTGACGTCTCGTCTGGCGAATTTGTTAACTCTATCACACTGTCAGTGAGAGATAAAGATGACAACCTCTTCAACTTCAATGGCGCGCCTTTGGAATTTGAAGTTGAGATAAATTAAAAAATCATATATATACCCCACGTCATGAGTTCTGCCAATGTGCTTCCATCGGCCCCCGAATACAGCGAGACACAACAGCTATACCCTGACCTTGGGATCACTCAAACTAATGCAGAAGACTTCCGGCTCAAAAAGATCTCTGACTTGCTTAAAGAGCTGTCTGACGAAGCCGAGCATTACAGACAAGTCGCAAAGAAATATAAACGAACCCAATCATTGGTTCATTACACGGCGGTTGGCCTTGGGTCACTTTCTGTCGGGCTGTCATCAGGGGCCCTAGCCACTGCATTGACTGGGTTCGGAATTCTTGCAAGTCCAGCACTTGCGGGCGTCGCGACCCTCTGTGGGCTATCCTCTGTTGGCTTTACAGCTGCTAACAAGCGATTGGAGCGAAAAGTGACCAAACACGAGAAAATTTATACACTGGCCCTGGCTAAACGCAACTCTGTCTATGAACTGGTCTCAAAGGCTCTGGAAGACAAGAGGATCAGTGATGCAGAATTCACCATAATTACTCGTGAGGTGGAAAAATATCACGAACTCAAAGCTGCAATCAGGGATGGTGTTAAGGCTAAAAAAAACGTTGGCACTCAAACACAAGCGCCAGACCTCGAGAAACTCAAAAAGGAACTTCGCAAGGAAGTCAAACAAGAGTTTCAAAAAAAGATAAGTCTTCTCGCCGCAGCCTCCAAATCCGATTTGAGAGATTAAATTCAGGTTTTAATCTCTACATTTCTAAAGATAAATCATTTGCGCCCAATTAAATACATAACCCGGCTGTGTACAGCCATGGAGAAGTTCGCTAAACAACTGGCTGATGTTCGGGCCTTGGACACTAAAGGCGAATACAAAACCAAACTCGATGAGCTTGATAAAGAATACAAATTTATCCTCCTGCGCTCACTCGAAAGCTACACCAAGGAAATACGGCGTTCAAACCTGTCAGAACGCCTTCATAACATCAAGGAGTATCTTTCTCCCGAGGCACAATACCCTCCACACTCACCTTTCACCCTTGTGAATGAAAGGACAAAAATTTGCCAAATTAACCCTCAGGATGTTTTCATCAGAACTTTGCTGTGAGGACTGCGGCCTATTAGAACCCTTGGATGGTGTGACCTTCGATTACAACGGGCTCTATGGTGATGATTACAAAATTTCCAAAAAAAGAATGACCACCAAACACTACAACTTCAAAAGCTATCTCAACAATCATCTGAAAATTTGTGAACACCACGTCTGCTTGTCCAATGATGAAATACAACATGCAAATGCTTCTTTCAAATTCATCGAAGAATATCTACCGAAAAGAATCTCCATGCCCTTTGTGGCCCACAAAATCTTGGATGCGATAAAAGGGCCACATCGGCTTGTCAATTACTTCTGGCTGCAAGTCCCAGAAAAATCAATGTGGAAGCACGAACAAAGCTGGAGGATCATGCTTGAAAAGATGGGTCACGTTGTGTGACATTGCGTTACTTGTCACGCGTGACACATTGCGTGACAGGTCAACAAAAAGGGCAAAAACCCTTGCAGGGGGGTGCCGGTGGCAGTTCTTTGCCTAGCCTAGGCTAGGACTTTAACCGCTGACAAGGCGGTTGTCATTTCCACATTTTACCTCTGGGAGCGAGGGCGAGAACTCCTAGGAGAACTCTGTTTGGCACCCCCCTGGAACCAGTAGGGCCAGAGCGGGCTCACCCGGGGGTACCGTCCACTGGAAGACATCCCCCTCTACTCTGTAATTCAACCATTTGCGCAAGCCTTTAAACAGGATTCAAAAAGTTGGCCAGCTTTCACCTCCCTAGACTTCACCAAAATCTGTTGAACTAAGAAACATATGGGGTGATTTTTCTATTTATAATGATCAGTTCAACAATCCGCTTACTTGTGGTTTCGCTTTTGGCTAACACTGAGAAATTGAAGCAATACGCATGCGCATTTAGGGTAATAAAAACCAAAATACTTTATAATTAATCCAAAATACTTTATTCTATATGGACCGAGATACTTTATTCTACATGAGCCAAGATACTTTATTCTACATGCGGTTTTAAGGTAATAAAGCCAAACATACTCTATTCTGTACGAGCTAAAATCCTTTGTGCTACATGGCCCAAAACACTTTATTCTACGTACGGTTTTGAGGCAATAAAAACCAAAATACTTTATTCTTACCTTGTAAGATTGAGAAAACTGTCAGACAAATAACATATGAAGCTGTAGAATCCATCCTGGAAGTATTATAGACTGGATCGTCAGTTAAACAAACCCAAAGAAGCACTTCCTCTCGATCGTGGATTGATCTACAAAACTGCAAATCCGGTGATTTTTCACTTTCTTCTGATTCTCTCGCTCTGAAAGTTTCTATGGCATTTCTCGAAGCTACAACGTCCACATCTGCAGTGTATTTTAACAAGATTGAAGCTCTGGTGTTATTTTATCGGCCAAAGTTTGATAGAAAATGTCCTCCGAAGGAATATTGAAGGCTCTGACCGCGTGGGGGCTGGGACGGGGCAAAGTGAGATATTGTATATATATGAGGCACGAAATGTCTATTTTAAGCAACAACGAGCGATTGTAAATTACCTGAGACAACAATGGATGTCTGATGCGATGATAATCAAAAACGAATATTAATGGCATAATGCGTTCAGAACTCTGGAGTAAGCTTTGCCGCTTGCTTCATTAAAAAGGCTTCCAAAAAGGCCTTGTCATCGCCTGTGTTTGGAGTTATGGCAGAGTCCTCGGTGTAAGTATAATTTTTGATTCTTCCTTTCAATTTTGATAGGTTTTCATGGAAACATTCAACAGACCTTTGGATTTCACTCAAGAAATCTGGTTTTTTAAACTCCCAAATTTCAGTGAGATCGAGCAATTTCCAAGCGAACATTGCAACAGGTTTTGGCCCTTCTCTACGCGGGTTAGAGAACGCTTCTTTCATGGCGTTTAAACGTAGAAATTCAGCATTTTCGTCACGGGCTGTGAACGTCATTCTTATTTTGCCATATGAAACCAAAATCTCTTTAGTGGCAATTAAACCCATGACATGTTCAAACAAAGCAATTGTTTGCGTTGCTCCAAGATCAATAAGTTCGACTTGATTGATCTTAATGTTTTTTTTGCTGAATAGATAACAGACCCCCCAGGCAAGAGTTGATTTATTTTTTGTCTTGTATGTTTTTCCGGCGTTGAGAAAAGAATTGTGAGCTAAACTTGGTTCAAGCTGTTTTAAAGAACACATTCTGAAATAGCCGTCAACAAACAAGCCTTTGGAGACCATGTCACCACTCAAAGCAAGCCCTGTTTGTATCTGATCGCGATAATAGCTAGGGATTATGTTCATCGCTATTTTTCGCTTGAACGGACACTTGAATTCTAATAAATTTAATGTGTTATCTTTGTCTAGAAAATATCCGTCTGGGCTACAAGTGACCTTTCGATAAAGCGGATGCTCACTTGACAGATTAAGAGAAATGCTGTGGCCAAAAACGGAAACAGAATGTTTTTGCTCAAAACACTTGCGTATAATCGGCTCAAACAGATTGCCCCAGGTACAAGCCACATTGTTGAGCATATGTGTTGGCTGAATTTTCTTCACGAGCAAGCTGTGCCGTGATTCAAATGGCGACGATCCTGTCAAGGCAGAAACTTCAGAGGCACCAATTGTTTTTTGTCTGGCTGAGAGCCAGTCGGCGCTCTTTTGTTTCAGACCAGTGTGTCTCGATTTGAGAAAGTTCATGAAAGCTTGTGTTGTCGCCATCATTGGTATACGAAGGGTGAATGTTTTTTCAATTGGTGATAACCACACAACTCTGTTTGAAAAGCTGCGAGTGATGACTTGCCTTCGATGAAATCAGAAACAAAGCTCAAATCTCGGATCCTGGGTAAGGGGTTGAGAGCCTCCAGGTTTTTGTTTTTAAATGGTTCTTGTTCTTGCTCGTCAAGCCAGGCATTAAGATCATGCGGGCTAATGTTTGCAAAAACATCTCGAACAGCTCTTGGAGGTACCGCCAAATCCACCTCATGTCTGATAAGAGCTCGAGGATTTCTTTCCAAAGGCGGGCAGCCATTATTTATGTGTCTGTAAATCGTTGACAAAGACCTTCTTTGTCCGCAACCAAAACAAGTGATCTTTAGTCGACGTGCCTTGATTTGCGTAGTTGAGTGTTCTTGCAGTTCCGAATTTACAGTGAGGCACAAAAGTCTTCGGTCAATCGCCATCGCGATATACAAGAGGGGTATATGAAGTGTGAATGTTTTTTCAATTGGTGATAACCACACAACTGGATCACGTTGAGCGACCAATGCCATAGAAACTTTCGTGAGCACTTGGGCCGTCATAGTCTTCCTCGTCATAGTCTTCCTCGTCATCACTGCCGATGTCTGCAAACATCAATGCCCGCTGTAAAGCTCTATAAGGCGGCATACCAGGACAGATGGCTCTGTGCATACCCATGTCCACTTCTGGCGAGAAGTATTCTTGACATTCATCACATGTTTGTGAAGTGAATAAACGGAAATAGCCAAGGTGTTCCCAGTGATAATGATTTTTTATTGAATGGCATACAGATTTCATCCTGCGTTGATGAAGGGTCCTGGCAGCCAAGTCACGCTGGATACTCCTTTCAACCAGTTCAAGGATGAAATCCTGGATCATGTCTGGTAAATAGTCCCAATGGGATTCACCAAAAGGCAGCAACAATTCGCCGAAGTAGTCTTGATTCTTTGGATTGAAGTCAAGTCCTTGAGCCGTCATTGCCATGTTGGTTGATATGCACAGGGGTGTGGTTTCTTCAATTGACTATACCTCCCTGGGGTGGTGGTCTCGTACCGGATCAGCATTCACCAGTGTGTAGTATAGGGAGTTGGTGCATTCGGGACCACTAAAAATAAGCCCCCAAATGTCTGAGTTATAGCCCCACACGAGGAATGACAATGACTCGTGTGGGGCTATAACTCAGACATTTGGGGGCTTATTTTTAGTGGTCCCGAATCACCAACTCCCTATACTACTACTTGAAATAATTGTAGCCTGCATAGGGATGGACAATTTTATATTTGTCGGCGGGGAGGGGGGGGGGGGGGGGGGGGGGGGGGGGGGGGGGGGGGGGGGGGGGGGGGGGGGGGGGGGGGGGGGGGGGGGTAGCGAGCGTGTTAGGCAATTTTTCTGATAATGATTTTTTGTTTCGTCTTGATGTTGTACAATAATTTTTTTTTTTTCGGGATTGTTCCATACCCTTTTTCCTTTAGCTTGCTGTGCATTCCTTTTTTTCTTTACTTTTGCTCTGCAGGAATTTTTTTTTTTCTGGTAATTGCCCCATCACCGATTCTCCAAAATGCCTGTGTTTAAACAATCCTGATTCCTTGTAGCAGGTGGTTTCAAGGATTTTAAAGCGAAAAAAATATACAAAGTTCTAAACTTATGTTTTTTCTAACAGTACCCAGCCGATCAGAGAAAACAATATAGACCTGAAACTGTAGCCTGCTAAAAGGGGGTGTGGGGTGGGGGGTGGGGGCAGGTTTCGGTGTTGGGCAATTTTTTTGATCATGAATTTTTTTTCCGTCTTGATGTTGTGCAAGAATTTTTTTCGGGATTGCTCCATACCTTTTTTTTCCTTTCGCTCGCTGTGCATTATTTTTTTTCTTTACTTTTGCTGTGAAGGAATTTGTTTTTAGTAATTACCCACCGCCCCCCCCCCCCCCCCCCCCCCCCCCTCTTAGCAATAAAATGGTCCGTCCCTATGGAGTGCTTGAAGCGGGCTGTGGAATGTAAATGTGGACTGGACTGTGCATATTGATAGATTCTAGATTGTATATTGCGGCTTGCTAATATAAAACTCTAAAGTGAAAACCGGGTGGAAACTGAGGCCAAACGAGCCAGTTTCGAAGCCCATCGGGCTCCTTCTTTCTGTCGTGTCACCTGCCCCGGGAATCGATTTTGCTGCGGCCAACACCGTACCTAGTTTACTTCCGGTTTTCAGAAATCAGTGATGTCATCTAAAAGACAATTTACAATTGAAATATTTAAATGCCTTTCTGAGCTTATAATACATCCTCCCGCTACCACAGTTGAACTAGTTGAATATGAGGATATTATGTCAGTTTTCAGTCGGTTCACAAGGCCAACTGTATACCATAGGAAAAGGAATTTGTAAACAACCTCGTTCGGCTACGGTTCACACGGTTCACACGGTTCACATAATTAAAAAAATATGTATGATATTAATTATTTAATATATTGCGTGAACCGTTGTGAACCGTTAAATTTTCATTCTCAGTCTTTGTGAACCGTATGAAATCAAACTTGACTTCGCTGTAAACCGTATAGATGTTAGTTATTTAGGCATTTTAAAAGGCTCTGTGCTTTCACGCACTAAGTATTTTTAGAACTGCGATATAACGCTGATATTATTGTCACGCAATGCGTGATGTACAGTTGTCGCGCACGAATACACCTCATAATTGATTAGCTCTAATTGCTGGATTTCGCTTTTTTACGCTTTATCACAAAGTGATTAAACATGTACAATGTCTTCCGAAAAAATTATTTGGATCCCATTTTTTATCGCGGAGTTATAGTAATCCAAAATCATAGACAATCTCGGAACGAACTCGTTGAGACAGTAGTGTTTCCGCGCGCAAGACAACCGTTAGTGTAATATCCTGTCAAAAATCACATTTATCGAAGCCCTCCTCTCCCTCCTCCGTTCAATGTTGCTTTAGAAGGGTTGCTCAGAGACCAGGGACACTTTTTGAGTATGTACAACATTGTTTTGTGGGGGGCAGGGGGAGGTAGATATGATAATTCCTTTTAAATGCAAAGAAATGCTCACAATTTGCCTAAGTGTCTCAACAGTTTTGTCCGAGATTGCCTATAGACTGTTTTATGTTTTTTTAAGGTTGTTATTAACTGGCTCGTCACTCTGCGACGAGTCAGTTCTTAAAATACCCTCTTTTTTTTAACTGGCTCGTCGCTCTGCGACGAGTCAGTTCTTAAAATACCCTCTTTTTTTTTTTTTTTTTTTTTCGGCCTGTCGGGTCACCTGCCCCGGGAATCGCTTTTGCTGCGGCCAACACCGTACCTAGTTTACTTCCGGTTTTCAGAAATGGCGTAATCAGTGATGTCAGCAACTATAATTCAAATATTTACCGTTCTAATTTCGACGGAATTGTTAAAAATTAAATCTCTGTGATTTTCGGATGTGATCTATTTCTGGTAAAGGGAAAGCGGGTTGAATTTTTCTAACCAAATCAATTGTCAAACAGTTGAGTTTAGATCGAATAAATCGTTGAATATAACACGTCCCGGCACGTCACAGAACTGCTAAGTAAACAATTCTCAAGCATTACTCCGTGCAGTCACGTTCAAATTCCACACATCTCGTATTCATGTCACGCTATTTGATCGATCGTGTTGATATTGTTAATTTATTCGAAACCCCATCACCGATTCTCCAAAATGCCTGTTTAAACAATCCTGATTCCTTGTAGTAGGTGGTTTCAAGGATTTTAAAGTAAAAGAAATATACAAAGTTCTAAACTTTTGTTTTTTCTAACAGTACCAAGCCGATCAGAGAAAAAAATATAGACCTGAAACTGTAGCCTACTAAAGGGGGGTGTGGGGTGGGGGCAGGTGGCGGTGTTGGGCAATTTTTCTGATCTTGAATTTTTTTTCCGTCTTGATGTTGTGCAAGAATTTTTTTTCGGGATTGTTCCATACCCTTTTTCCTTTAGCTTGCTGTGCATCAGTTTTTTTTCTTTACTTTTGCTGTGAATGATTTTTTTTTTTTGTGGTTATTGCCCAATCCCCCCCCCCCCCCCCTTAACAATAAAACAGTCCCTCCCTAAGGAGTGCTTGAAACGGGCTGTGGAATGAAAATGAAATGTGGACTGGACTGTGCATATTAATAGATTCTAGATTGTATATTGTGGAATGCTAATATAAAACTGTAAAATAATAACCGGGTGGAAACTGAGACCAAACGAGCCAGTTTCGAAGCCCATCGGGCTCCTTGTTTTTTTTTTTCGGCCTGTCGGGTCACCTGCCCCGGGAATCGCTTTTGCTGCGGCCAACACCGTATCTAGTTTACTTCCGGTTTTCAGAAATGGCGTAATCAGTGATGTCAGCAACTATAATTCAAATATTTACCGTTCTAATTTCGACGGAATTGTTAAAAATTAAATCTCTGTGGTTTTCGGATGTGATCTATTTCTGGTAAAGGGAAAGTGGGTTGAATTTTTCTAACCAAATCAATTGTCAAACAGTTGAGTTTAGATCGAATAAATCGTTGAATATAACACGTCCCGGCACGTCACAGAACTGCTGAGTAAACAATTCTCAAGCATTACTCCGTGCAGTCACGTTCAAATTCCTCACATCTCGTATTCATGTCACGCTATTTGATCGATCGTGTTGATATTGTTAATTTATTGGAAACCCCATCACCGATTCTCCAAAATGCCTGTGTTTAAACAATCCTGATTCCTTGTAGTAGGTGGTTTCAAGGATTTTAAAGCGAAAAAAATATACAAAGTTCTAAACTTATGTTTTTTTCTACAGTACCGAGCCGATCAGAGAAAAAAAAATAGACCTGAAACCGTAGCCTACTAAAGGGGGGTGAGGGGGTGGGGGCAGGTGGCGGTGTTCGGCAATTTTTCTGATCATGAATTTTTTTTCCGTCTTGATGTTGTGCAAGAATTTTTTCCGGGATTGCTCCATACCTTTATTTCCTTTCGCTCGCTGTGCATTATTTTTTTTTCTTTACTTTTGCTGTGCAGGAATTTGTTTTTAGTAATTGTCCAACCCCCCCTCCCCCCCCCCCCCCCCCCCCCCCTCTTAACAATAAAATGGTCCGTCCCTAAATAAGGAGTGCTTGAAGCGGGCTGTGGAATGTAAATGTGGACTGGACTGTGCATATTGATAGATTCTAAATTGTATATTGTGGCTTGCTAATTGCGTTCGCAGAACGCCATCATAATCTTGGTTGGTGTTCCTGTGGCCTACCATACCAAGATAATTTGAACCTTTTTGGGTCGACAGCCAAACGTACTCCCCTATTGCATTTTTCAGGGGTTGTCCGGGTGGGACTCGGGCATTTTTATTGCATTTGTCAGGGTCGGCCTCGGGCACAATTTGTCTTCATTTCGCGTGGTCTCGTTTTCGCGTACAGCGAAGTGCAGGGAGTGTGCCGCCTTCGTTGTGCTTGGTTGCGTTGTGTCTGGTTCTTGGTTGCGGTGTGCCTTTCACTGGGTAAGTAACATTGATTATTGCTTTCCAATAAGAGAAATGTTATGTTGTTTAAAAATCTTTTAGGTTGTATTCATCAAAGCATTAAGAAAGTGTGTACGGCCGCACAGTTCGACATCGCTTTGTCGCGATGTGTGTTAACCTGCTCGCTGAAGATGCGTCATCACAAAGACCACAAACTGATCAGTTCTTTCACCCAGCGGCCATTGAGCCATATGACTGTGATTTGCAGTCATGAATTATATAACCCACCGAGTTTTTTGGCTCGGCGGTGGCCCAAAGACATGATTTTTTGTCTCAAAACACTATCACCGACTTATTCGGGTCGGCGGCCCTATTTGAGCCACGTGGTCATGACTTGTGATCAAAACACGAAGGAACCGAGCTATGTTCGTCGGTGTTATGCCAGTCAGTTGCCAAGTGATGGCCAGATGAGACCAGTTCGGTCAAGCGAAATTAATCCAAGGAGTAATATCGCTAGCAAACGCAATGCTGTGGGTCGTACACAAGCTCTTCAAGTTTTGATGAATTATGCCTTTGAATCTTTGGGTCATGATGCTCTGATGACACAAGCTTTGATGAATGATACCTTTCAAGCTTTCAGTAGTGTTGTTAGTAATGTTTTACATGTACTTCGGAAAAGCACTGAGAACAGTAAGTGTTCTTCTCTACTGACCATTTCTGACAACTATGATAATACTGTGGTCATCAAAGAAACTAAAAGGAAAAGAGACCGAGAGACCTTGAAAAGGAAAAGAGACCGAGAACCCTCTCGAATTCCTGTTCATAGAGTTCTTAGACTATTAAAAAGAAGGTTATACAGAAAAAGTGCTCAACATGTGCTGAGACATAGTGTTCCAAAGTCGTCATTTATGAGAGACTTGTGTAACAATTTCATGAATTGGTGCCTGTGGTTTAACAGGGAACAATTTTATTGTAAGCATGTGTTTTTTCTAAAGAAGCACAAATATGAAAGAAGATGCAAGTACTTGTATGCCAGTTGCAAACAAGAAATTAAATCAGACTTCACTGAAAACGATTGTCTTTGTAGTGGTCTTTTCAACTTTTCAAGTTTAAAAGGAGGTATGCCTCCTGAGAATGTCAGTCGTACTTTGGCCTGGACTTCTCTAATCGAGAGGCTATCAAGCATAAGTTTGATGCCTTATGATGTTGGAGGAAGTGGAGATTGTTTTTTCAAGTCAGTTTCACATCAACTCTATGGAACACCTGAGTTTCACTTTGAAATTCGTATGGCTGGTATCAGGCATTTAAATGATCATCCAGAGTTTTATATTGAGAGTATTTCTGATAATACTTGGGAAAACTACTTTCAACAAATGTCAAAACCAGGCACATGGTGTGACAATATAATTATCTAGGCAGTGTCTAATGCTCATAACTGCATCATTCATATCACCGAGTCAGATATTAATAAACCAGATGGTACAGCTATCATTCCTGTTGTTCACGAGGAACAACCAAGAACAATTTTCCTTGGGTATATTAATGAGCTACACTATGTTTCAACAGTGCCACAGAAAAACAGTCACAATAGAAAAAAGTTAAAATACCTAAAGTCAAAGTTAATTGAATCTGATGACCAAAAACAGCAGAAGCTTGCTAAGAGAAGAAAAATCTATCATCTATCTAGATCAATGGAGACACTTGAAGAGAGGGAAGTTAGGCTTGCTAACCGTAGAAAATATTATGCTAAACAAAAGGCCAAAGACACTGTCGAGAAAAAGTCGAGAAACAGTGAACCTCTCACAAACCAAAATAAATTTGCCAAAGCAACAGATGACATATGCCAAAATGACACACAAACTCATGATACAAGCCAAGACAATAATTATTGCTGGACCCCAATAATAGAAAAAGAACAAGCACTACAAAATGTCGATTTGTTTCATAAGTCTAATGAGTACAATGTTGTCCAGTGCACAGTCTGTCTGGAAGCATGGCTTTTAACAGCCACTTCAAATACTCGTACAGCTTCTGAGTATCATTGTTTGAGATGCAAAAGAGACAAGAAACACCCAAAGAAATTTTCAACAGGAAATAACATGATTCCTGCTGCAGTCCCTTGTGAACTTCAGGGTCTCACCCAAGTAGAAGAAATGCTTATTGCACGTGCACTTCCTATAATGAGAGTTTATATAAAACCTGGTGGGCAAAGAGGTTATTCAGGCCACTGCATCAATTTGCCTCAGCGCGTAGAAGAACTGGCTAGTTCCTTACCAAGATATCCAAAAGATTTATCTGTTATAGTTGTTAAGATGAAAGGCAAGGACAACAACTTTAAAGATGTGTTAGTTCGAAGACAGAATGTGGCTGATGCATTGCATTGGCTTATACATAATAATCCACATTACAAAGGTGTAGTTGTGAACGAAAACTCTCTGAACTGTCTGCCTGAGAATGGTGTTCCACATGATCTTATCTCAGTTGAAACAGAAAATGATGACACTGATTCTTCTAACCCTGACTTTGGTCCTCAAAATGAAGAAGACATTGTTTACAATGAACAAACAGAAATGAGTAGCTTTCTTCCTATTCCCCAATACCAGCAGCAAGAAATTGAAGCTGTTCAGCAGCAGTTATCTTATAGCCATCACAATCAACACAGTATGTCTTGGCCAACAGTAGATAATGAGCCGATTAATGAGTACACCACTCCATTTCTAGCAACACTGGCTTTCCCAACTCTATTCCCAGATGGGACGGGTGACCCTACTAATCCATCTCTTCACCAAGATGTACCATTTGGGTATAAAATTAAACACCTTTTAAAGTATGCAGAAAAGAAAGATGGTAAATGGTGTTACCGCTTTGCCACACACCCCAGATTTGCCTACTGGGCTTTGAATATGATTCAGAGAAAGCGAATTTTACAACAAACAGGAATATTCCTGAAACAAAATCCCGGGGAAGCACATCTTACAACAGAGGAGTTGCAACAAATGGCAGCTAATAATAATTCCAATATTTTTTTATCTAAGATATCACGCTATCTTAGTAACATAACTGGATCAAATGCTTATTGGCAAAAAGCTAAAGAAGATTTAAAGGCAATAATTAGCCATGCTGGGCCCCCAACATTCTTTTTTACATTTTCTTCTGCAGACATGCATTGGCCTGAATTACATACACTGTTTAGTAGTGATAACAATAACACTGCTGAGCAGAGGCGGCAGAATGTCATAAACAATCCACACATTACTGACTGGTTTTTCACTCAACGTCTAGAACACTTTATTAAGTACTGGCTGTATAACTCATTAGATGCTGAGTGGCACTGGTATAGATTTGAATACCAAGCCAGAGGCAGTATTCATTGCCATGGTGTTGCTAAACTGAAAAATGATCCTGGGCTATGTGAACTATCTGAAAAAGCTCTCCAAGGCTTCTTGGCTGAAAAATCAGTTGATAATACTGAGACTCCAGATTTACTTGAACTAAATCAGCAGATACTTGATGGTGAAAAAGCTTCACATATAGTTTGTCAGTATGTAGACTGGTTACTATCCACATACAATCCAGACCCACCAGATAATGGCACTTGGATAAAACCTACTATTCATCCATGTCAAAGACAACATAAGGACATTCAAGACTCTCATGATGATTATGTAGATTTATTGAATACTGTTCAAAGACACACTCGTTGCAGTTCAAATTACTGTCTTAGAAAAAGGCAAAATGAATCAGATGTTAAGTGTAGATTTAATTTTCCATTTGAACCTTGCATTAGTACAAAGCTTGAATTTGAGCTCATTCATACAAACCAAAAAAGCACTCAGTACAAAGCAAAGATAATAACCAAAAGGAATGACCCCAGGCTTAACAATCACCAGCGCCTTCAACTACAGGGTTGGAGGGCAAACTGTGACATACAGGTAGTAATTGATTATCATGCGTGTATTGAATATCTTGCCAAATATGCATCAAAAGGTGAACCACGCTCACCAGTTATGAAAACTGCATTTAATTCTATTGTTCGTAACTGTAACATGGATAGCAATCCCACAAAACTGATTAAAAAGGTGATAATGAAATCACTTGGAGAAAGAGACTTTTCAGCACAAGAGACTATGCATCATCTCATGTCACTTAAACTGGTCAGTTCATCATTCAATTTAATACCAGTTAGTTTGAAGGGTTCTCGTAAAATCAAAACAGATTCACCTGATGGAGATCTTGTAACAAATGATTCACTACTTGATGTTTATGCCAAGCGTGGGAAATATACTGACACCATCCCTGATATAATGAATTTTAATTTCATTACTTTTGCCACAAAGTACAAAGTTGTGAACAACAAACTGACAGCTCAACCAGGTAATACTATTGCTAAAGTTTTTCCAGTATATTCTTCAAATCCCAAAGGCCCAAATTTCGGCCTTTACTGCAAATACCAGTTGATTCGGTATAAACTTTGGCACACAACACAAGACAATGCTTGGGGTGATCAACCAGGCACTGATGAATTATATATTAGTGAATGGAAAGACTTCCTAGAAACACCATATGCTAGAGAGCATGTTCCTGACTGGTATGAAAAGTTACACACCATGCAAAATTACTCTGAAGATGACATAGATACCTGTATTGAACAAACCCCACAAGAGCTCCCTCAGCGTGAAGAATGGATGGTTTTAGCAGATCTTGTTCCTGGATCTTTTGTTAGCAAAGATAAAACACAGCAAACACTTCACTCAGATTGTGACTGGCAAAGTGATAAACTTAAATATCAAGATAGCCAAATAAAGGAAATGCCTTCCTGGCTAAAAACTGCCAAGGATAATAATGGGTTAGCTCCAGGTCTAACACAACAGGAAAATATTGATGTGAGTACTTTTAGTGAAATGCAGAAGTCTGCATATAACATTGTTGAGGCCCATTCAGAACAATCTTCTAGGGATGCATTGTTACTTATAATAATTGGTGTTGCTGGTACTGGTAAAAGCTATCTGATTAATGCTATTCGTAACCTTCTAGGACATTCTTGTGCAGTGACTGCTACAACTGGCAAAGCAGCATACAACATAAATGGAATTACTATCCATTCACTGTTAAAACTTCCTATCAGTCCAAAACAAAATAAAGACTTAACTGGGCAGAGCCTTATTAGATTGCAAAATAACCTTAAAAACGTCAAATATATTATAATTGATGAATACTCGATGCTTGGCCAAAAAATGATGGGCTGGATTGACAAGCGCTGTAGACAAGCTACTGGTTTGACTGATGAAGTCTTTGGTGGTAAATCAATCATATTAGTTGGTGACCCAGCTCAACTACCACCTGTAGCTGATAAACCCCTTTATCATTCCAAGCCTTCTAATTCCATACAAGAGCAAGGCCATTTAGCTTATTTCATGTTTAACAATGTTGTTAAACTAACTCTGAATCAAAGGGTACAAGGTGTAAGTCCTGAACAGACTCAATTTAGAGATATACTTATGCACCTACGCACAGGAGATTGTAATGAAAGTGACTGGAAACTTCTCTTAACTCGACAACCTTCTATGGCACAACACTTGGTTGACTTTAGAGATGCCACACGGCTGTACTTTGGCAACGATGAAGTTGCAAATTACAACTTTGAAAAATTATCAGAACTTGGATAGCCAATAGCAAGAATCAATGCTCGGCACTCTAGTGACATGGCTAAGAATAGCAGCCCAGATGAGATGTCAGGATTACAGCCTGTCATTTTCCTTGCAAAAGAAGCACATGTCATGTTAACCATGAATTTGTGGACAGATGTTGGTCTTTGCAATGGTGCAACTGGTACTGTTGTAGACTTTATATATGCTAACAATCAGCAGCCACCTGATTTACCCATTGCTGTTATTGTGAAATTTAATAATTATAAAGGCCCATCTATAAATAATAATATTCCAGGATGTGTTCCTATATGTCCAATCACAGCAAGCTCTAGTGTATTAAATTCTGTACATGAGAGACAACAACTCCCTTTGAAACTTGCTTGGGCAATGACAATACACAAAAGCCAAGGACTGACCCTATCAAAAGCTTGGATTAACATTGGTACGACTGAAAGAACTGCAGGCATTTCATATGTGGCAATAAGCAGAGTCAGAACACTCTCGTCGTGCATTATAGAGCCAATGACTTTTGAAAGACTTACAAGTCTAAAAAAATCCGTTAATTTAAAATTCAGACTTCAAGAAGAAAAGCGGCTGGATGAGCTGGCATCAAAACTTCTCAATTAACCTTTGATTGTCATTCTCACAAGCAATTATAACATTTTGTTGCAACTTTACATGCCTACACATGTAGCTCTAGTTCTACTATTGAGCACTTTTTACTAGATGAGAATTTCAATTCAATCAGTTTTACTATATATATATATTGTATTTTGACTTGGGAAAATTAATTTACACTAATTATATACACAGATCTTTACTGTGTCATTAAATTGTAACAGTACTTAATGTACTGCAAACCATGTACAAATTCCTCCTGACTCTCATTCTTCATTCTGCAGCTCTTCACATCATAATATGGACGACATTAAGCCAGGTAAGCATAAAAAAATTGTGTGTAGAAACATCATCATCATCAAGATCCTAGCCGTAACAACCCAAGGAGAAAACCTGAAATCCTTTTCTTTTTGTAAGGTTATTGTTGAAGTTGCCTCAGTTGGTTTGCTACCCATATAATTGGATTGAACTGACCAACCCTTTTTCTAATAAAAGTATTACAAACATCTGCATAAATATTGTATGCTTTTTTGCCTAATTTGTGTTTCTTTCCTCTTGTTGTTTCTCAGAATCGTCAGACCTAACCTGTTACATACACTCTGTCTCGCCTATCAAGAAGTCGGGTCCTACAAACTTCTTTAATTGCAATCTCCAGACCAAACAAAATGTGGTTAAAGGTGTATGCTTTGCACTTGAAAAGAAAGAAACACTGGATTTAATGGCCACACAGAGATCACCAGTAAAGATAGCAAACTTCAGTATCAGCAACAAGTATGGAACAGACGATATAGTGATAAACAGGAAGACTACCCTCACAACAACCACAGCTGATTTTCAGTACCAAACTCAAGATAACGTCATGTCCATTGCATCACTGACGCATGTGGCAGCAGAGCAGCTAGTGGCAATCAAAGGATACCTGCAATATCTTGGTCCAACAAAAACCGTTGTCATCCAAGGCTTGCCAGTAAAAAAACAAGAAGGATACATTGTAGATCCAAGTGGATACATAAAGATCATCTTCTGGGGCAACCATGCTGATACAGTGGCACAACAGTCTACCTACTTCTTTAACAAAGTAAGAGTCAAGTTGGCGCAAAATCAAAGATATCTAAATACACCTAAGCAAGAAAAAGAATGCAACATCACACTGGTTGAACCCTTCAAGGAGAAGTTGCCCACTGTTGATGAGGTCTCTACCACTGACGAAGTCATTGCAACCATCCTTGGTGTAAGCAATATCAGCAAATACAGATCATGTTGTTCTTGTGCCAAAAGGGTGACCGTCAAAGGAAACCTGGCATTTTGTCAAAATTGCAAAATGTCGCAAAAGTCAAGTGCTTGTCGTATACAATGGAGCCTAAGAATATATATTGAAAATGCCAAAAAGCCATCACAAAAGCTGCATCTGTATGTCTACACTGACACTGCAACAAAGCTGTTAACCATATGTGATTTAGAGGAAACATCATCCGAAGATGAAATCACTGAAGCTCTCTTGCAGCTCGATACTGTGAAACTTTACTACGATAGCCAATCTCACAAACTCATTGACATAGAAAAAATTGACATTTAGCATGCATTGCTATTTTCAATGCACTATGTAAGCTGACTGAATTCGTCAAGCTGCCATTCAGTTACTCCAGTTTTAAATACTTCAAACACAAATCATGTTGGATTTAACTTGTTTCTTAATTGTTATGTTACTGTTATTCAAGTTCATGTTCTACATTAGCTGAATGGAAGTTTTCATTCAATTCACATTCAATTATTTGAGTTTTGAATACTTCAAAAAGGTCAACACAAATCACGTTAGGTTTGAAAACGCCAAAACAAAAAAAACGACTGAACCATCACATTGGTTGAATCCCTTCAAGGAGAAGTTAAGTGGACAGTCAGTTATTCCAGTCTTAATTATGGTACATCAAAAAGTGAATAAAAATCACTTTAGAATCATCTTGTTTTATTGACATGGGCTGATCCAATCATTTTGAGGGAGTGTGTTGTACCACATAAGTTTGAAAATAAGGGTTTCTAGCATTTCAACTATACTACAAAGAAGTGAATACAAATCATTTTAGGTTCACCTTCTTTATTTATTTTCATATATTGATATAGTAAGCAATTGTGCTTATTAAATTGTTTCACACAGCCTGCATATGTACTTCGATCTCTTTCCACTTCGAAGAACAGCAGCTTTCATGCACGTGTCAGCAGTTTTGCTCATTACTTGAATTTGGCATTTAACACACTTCACACCGAAAAGAAACTGCCCTAGACTCCCACATTACAATTACTACATAGCATATAATACCATATTTCATTACCAGACTACCTTGAGAAACAGGCCATGCGACAACTTCTTTTCCCCTTCCGCACGTGTTTCGCTACACCAACTCAGTTTCACCAAGCCTAAACATGCTCGCTTACAGGTTTTTCCCTAAAGTCGACGAACGCAATCCAATAATCTGTGATTACTACTAGTATAAAACTCTAAAATGAAAACCGGGTGGAAACTGAGGCCAAACGAGCCAGTTTCGAAGCCCATCGGGCTCCTTGTTTTTTTTTTCTTTCCCTGTCGGGTCACCTGCCCCGGGAATCGCTTTTGCTGCGGCCAACACCGTACCTAGTTTACTTCCGGTTTTCAGAAATGGCGTAATCAGCGATGTCAGCAAACTATAATTCAAATTTCGACGGAATTGTTAAAAATTAAATCTCTGTGATTTTCGGATGTGATCTATTTCTGGTAAAAGGAAAGCGGGTTGAATTTTCTAACCAAATCAATTGTCAAACAGTCGAGTTTAGATCGAACAAGACGCTGTGGGAGCGTATACTTGGGCGTCGTTGTACGCATTGGGCATATTGGAGAATAAATGTCTTGGAAATCTGCATGCATGTTATTTCACGGTTTGATGATAGGGAGTATTGGTATAGTGTGAGCAGTCTAACAAAGAAGCGCGTTAACCTTCTAAAACAAGGAGACACAGCACACTTAGCGTGCGAGATCGCACGCAAATTATAAAGTAAGCGTGTCCACTGTGTCAAAAGACTAGAGTACCAGAGTACTGAAAAATACAAATCGATGCCTACTTTGTACTTACCGTTGAAAAAAAGGTCGTATATCAGAGTTTCCCGACGGTTGTTATTGGTTTTAGCTAAATCTTGTTACTAGCTGGTCTGTGTTTCCGACACTTTTGAAGTGAATGCAGATGTAGCTACAAAGTTGCCCTTTTGAAGCCACGAATCTTTCAGTTTATTTTGCGTGGTCCGGATCCGGGGTCAAAACAACTTTCAGAACTTTTCGTTTTGCTGGAACTATTCCCGTCATAATCATAATAAATTTTTGATGAAACTTATAAATTTAATCAAAGTTAACGACAGAAGTGATCATTTAGGAGGAGAGAAACAAATTTATCCCTTTGAAATATATTATTTCAGTTGAGGTAAAAATGTTGCAATTTGCATAATGTCAAAAGTAATTTGAAACCTTTCCAGTAACGCGTATGAAACGCAGAGATTCCATAAAACATCTCGCAATCAGACACACGAAAATATATCTAGTTTTTATTCCTCTGTATCCGAAACACAGAAAAGAAAATTAAATGAAAAAGTGATCGCTTTAAGGTTCGCCCGAGAAACATTCACTAGCGCCAGCGAAACTCGCAAGACACGTGCATTGTTTACATCTTCTCCGACGGCGGTGAATTTTCAGTTGGCTGTTCTGTTCCTTCAACTTCACGAAATAAAAATTAATGAAAGGCAAAAATCCGAAAGAAGTGAAATTAATTGGGATTCCTTGTAGAAGGTGGTTTCAAGGATTTTAAAGTGAAAAAAATATACCAAGTCCTAAACTTATGTTTTTGCTAACAGTACAGAGCCGATCAGAGAAAAAATATAGACTTGAAATAATTGTAGCCTGCAAACGGATGGACAATTTTATATTTGTCGGCGGGAGGGGGGTAGCGAGCGTGTTGGGCAATTTTTTCTGATAATGATTTTTTTTTGTTCCGTCTTGATGTTGTACAATAATTTTTTTTTTCGGGATTGTTCCATACCCTTTTTCTTTTAGCTTGCTGTGCATTCCTTTTTTTCTTTACTTTTGCTGTGCAGGAATTTTTTTTGGTAATTGCTCAACTCCCCACCCCACCCCCCCCCCCCCCCCCCCCCTCCCGCCTCCCCGCCCTTAACAATAAAATAGTCCGTCCCTAAGGAGTGCTTGAAACGGGCTGTGGGATGAAAATGAAAATGTGAATGTGGACTGGACTGTGCATATTAATAGATTCTAAATTGTATATTGTGGAATGCTAATATAAAACTGTAAAATAATAACCGGGTGGCAACTGAGACCAAACGAGCCAGTTTCGAAGCCCATCGGGTTCCTAGTTTACTTCCGGTTTTCAGAAATGGCGTAATTAGTGATGTCAGCAACTATGATTCAAATATTTACCGTTCTAATTTCGACGGAATTGTTAAAAATTAATCTCTGTGATTTTCGGATGTGATCTATTTCTGGTAAAAGGAAAGCGGGTTGAATTTTTCTAACCAAATCAATTGTCAAACAGTCGAGTTTAGATTGAATAAATTGTTGAATAAAACACGTCCTGGCACGTCACAGAACTGCTGAGTGAACAATTCTCAAGCATTACTCCGTGAAGTCACGTTCAAATTCCACACATCTCGTATTCATGTCACGCTATTTGATCGATCGTGTTGATATTGTTAATTTATTCGAAACCCCATCACCGATTCTCCAAAATGCCTGTGTTTAAACAATCCTGATTCCTTGTAGTAGGTGGTTTCAAGGATTTTAAAGCGAAAAAATATACAAAGTTCTAAACTTATGTTTTTTCTAACAGTACCAAGCCGATCAGAGAAAAAAATATAGACCTGAAACTGTAGCCTAGTAAAGGGGGGTGTGGGATGGGGGGTGGGGGCAGGTGGCGGTGTTGGGCAATTTTTCTGATCTTGAATTTTTTTTCCGTCTTGATGTTGTGCAAGAATTTTTTTCGGGATTGCTCCATACCTTTTTTTCCTTTCGCTCGCTGTGCATTATTTTTTTTTCTTTACTTTTGCTGTGCAGGAAATTTGTTTTTAGTTATTGCCCAACCCTCCCCCCCCCCCCCCCCCCCCCCCCCCCTCTTAACAATAAAATAGTACGTCCCTAAGGAGTGCTTGAAGCGGGCTGTGGAATGCAAATGTGGACTGGACTGTGCATATTGATAGATTCTAGATTGTATATTGTGGCTTGCTAATATAAAACTCTAAAATGAAAACCGGGTGGAATCTGAGACCAAACGAGCCAGTTTCGAAGCCCATCGGGCTCCTTGTTTTAGCAGGTATTTTTTTTATATTTTTTTTTATTTTTACATTCCACAATCACAAATTACAGGTTACAACTAACATTTACAAAACTACAAATCATATCTACATTATCGGCTATAAATTATATATTTACACGAGACCTACAGATAGTATTAAAACAAAAAGAAAGGGAAAAAACGGAAAAAAAAAACAAGTATGAAACTAAAAGTCCGTCAGCCGCATTACACTATTACATATTTAATATGCCACAATTTTCAATACTGTACTGTTCAAATAACTTCGTTAAGAATTCATCTAGTTCAGGTTTTTTGTCAGGTTTTTACAAATAAATATTTCTTTTGCAATAAAATCAATAGACGCAGTCTGCATTTATGGGAATTTGGCAATTCGGATGGAATGGAGTCTTCCAAAGTGTTGAATAAAATTTGCTTATTTGAAAGTTGTATCTTTGTGTTATGATAATCATTAAACCATCTTAAAGACTTCGTAAAAAAATTGGTCGATTCATTACAATGTATAAAAGTATATTCTATTGATTCTGGATTGAAGCAGAAAGAGCATGCATCATCGACGATCAAATTGTACTTCTTCAGTTCTTTCTTAGTCGGGATTATCCTGTGCAGGACTTTAAAAGAAAATTGTCTAAGATTGTTGTCCTTAGATGACTTATATATTTCCGCAAAGCACTTGACCCAGTCACGAACACTAAATTCCGGTAAGTATTTATTCCAGGACCTAACAGCGGTCGGCTCTACAGCAAGTTTTTCTATAAACAGTTTATAGTAGTTTTTACAGCGCAGTTTAGATAACACTAATGTTCTGTCCTCCAACTGATGGTATTCTAAAGGTACACTGAGCAGATCAGGGGTGGGAGAATCAAATGCCTTTCTCTTCAGATCAGAAGGGATGGCAGCGATTAGTTGAAAATAATGCAAAAAAATTCACTTTAATTTTGAATTTATTTTGGAAGTCTTCGAGCGTCAGAAAATTCCCTTCTGAATTTAACAAATCACTTATAAAATAAATTCCCTTATCAAACCAGTGTTTCCAAAAAACACAATTCTTTTCCAAAGTTATTTTCTTATTATTCCAAAGAATGAGATCACTTTTGTTGTCTCTGAATAATTAGTCAATTCTTGGAAGTAGTCTAGTAATTAGCGATAAAATGAGGATAAATTTTTATCGAGATTTGCAGTATTGTAATTACATTTAAGAAAAAAGAGTAAGCCCCATATTTATCGAAATAATAATTCGGTATGGCTTTCCAGTTGTCGTTGGAATCACTGAGTCGTCTACCTATCCAGGCCAAACGAAGAGATTTCACCATAATTCTAAAGTTTACAAAATTAAGGCCACCTTCTGACAGAGGCTGGCAGACAACTTTTCTCTTGATTTTATCCATTTTCTTTTTCCACAAAAAAGAAAAGAGGTGGTTTTCAGCTGTCCTTATTACTATATCAGGGACACTAAGCATTGACGCAGTGTAGATTAATTGAGAGGCACCTAGCGTTTTGGCTAAAAGGGATTTACCATATAACGTAAGGTCTCGTGTCTGCCACAAATTAAGTTTGATTTTCATATTTCGAATTTTGACAAAATAGTTGGCATCATTATTTTTATCTACGTTGTACGACAAATGTGCTCCAAGTATTTTAATTGGGTCTTTAATACTGCGAAAATCCAAAATTTTGGTGTTTTTCTGTTTCGAAAGACCAATCCACATTGCTTTGGTTTTTTTCTTATTTAATTTTAAGCCAGATATGTTTCCGAAACTTTCAACTATTTGCAAACGGAACATTTAAGAGAGTTTGTGTCTTTAGATATCAGAGTGGTGTCATCGGCAAATTGTGAAATTTTTGCCTCCTGATGGTTAGGGAGAGTTATACCTCTACAAGCTGGCTCTTGTCGAATTCTCAAAGCTAGTAATTCTACAGACAATATAAATAAAAATGGGCTCAGCGGGCACCCCTGACGAACTCCTCTAGAGACTTCGAAATAATTACTTGGGCGTGGCGACCAAGTATAATATATATAGTTAGGCTTGGCCTAACAGCGTCGCCCTCTGGAGACCCTCTGAACAAGCTTAACTAAGATGAAACTTAACTTAGGTGAAAGGTTGGAATTAAGATGACGACCGGGCTATTTTTCAATTTTAGCAATTCTCAAAAACAGTAAGCTTAAGCTTGTTACCCAACCGTCTGCACAGTACATTTAGACCGTACAAAAGTTCACAAAAACAACTTTTTCTCCGTCTAGAATAACTATTACGACTATTTTCCGAATAAAATACACTTGTTGCTTGTCACAAAATGCCCGAGAAACTGATTTGGAAACCAAAATTGCAAAATTACACAAACATATTTGCATAAGGCGACGCGAGTATAAAATCTAAGTCTTGTTTTGTTTACATAAAATCGCTTTTCAATCTATGTAATGAATGAACAAACACATAAAAATGGACAACACAATCTTCTTTCGAAAATTTTTATTCAAATCTCCATTAGTTTATGTTTAAAAGCAAAACGCAAAACGCGCATCGAGGCCGAGCCGTGTCTTCGATGAAATTCAAGAAATTAATACAACTGAATTTAAGCTACACGTTTAAAAACGATTCTCCAAAACTAACGAGAGCACAAACAAAAAGTCAATCACAGATTGATATCAAGATAAATTCCCATCGAAAAATGTAATTTGTTTTACCTTTAGGTCCCTCGGCGACTACTGTGCTTGGAAATTCTTTAAATCTCCGCTTTGGTGCTGAAATCCGTAAAACGAACCCATCTCTCGCATTGCTAAAAACGTATATAGTTCCTCGAAGCAAGATTTTATCCCTGAAAGCTCTCTTTTTCCACTAAAGCGGCTTCTGAGTATCCCTTAATTAGTATCCCTGTCTTGAGTAGCAAACCACGAAAAAATGCAGGAAAATAACGACTTTAATTTAAACCGTTTTCTCCGCTCAGTAAACACAGCAAAACATCAAAGTGTTTTCCAAGCTCACGTGAGATTCGGCCGTGTAACCGCGCGAAAAAAAGCCTCGCTTTGGTTTCAACATGACGTCGTACGCGCATGTTTTGCGACGTCATACGCGCCCGCGAGCTAGTCCTGCGCGACGGCGGCGGAGGGCGGTGGGCACACGCGCGCCCGCGAAACATTCCACTAGCCATGACCATGAAAAATGGCGGGCTAGGTTCTATGAGTATGGGGCTGCGCAGCCGGGCCTTCGGCCCGGCGAGCGCTCCGCTAAAAATGCAGTTTGGTCGTACACAAATGTGCAGTATTGCGCAACTCTGGGGACTGGCGGGAATATGGGCTTGTTCAAACCTTCACCGCGGTCAAACCTCCGAGGCGTTTTTCGTTTTGTTTAGTGCGATTTCATTTAATATTAAGTGGAAACGTGGGCAAGGATGTATAAAATAATTAGTTTATGTTACTTTCTTTTTATCTTTCTCAAAATAATAAGCTTCTTTTTATTGAAAAATGATCAAACGTGCCTGAGCAAAATTGTGCGGTTCATAGTTTTCAAACGCTTAGAACTTTTTTAGTAAACTTTCAAACCGATTAGTGAATTGACAGTGTATTGTTAATCTATTAAACTTTTAACAATGAAAATGACAGTCTTAACTTTGAAGTACTTTGGTTAACTTTTGCAAATTTCTCTCGTTTGACCGCGGTGGAGTTCAAACCTGTTGTTTGTCGATGCGAGGCGAACGTGACAAAGTGCGAGATGTGTTTTCTCTGTTGCATCTAACAGTTTCATATTCAGTATGGGTAGGGAAATTACTCAAGAAGACACTGCGAAAGTGTTTGACACTCTCACCATTAATTCTACGATACCTTCGAATTCAGGACGGAAACCCGCTAAAACATACGTAAAACATCAGAAACATTAACGAGCATGAATAAGACTGAGACGAATACTCTGCGCCATAGCGCTTGTTTAACAAGGAGTTAACAGTGGACAGCGAAGGAAGAAATATAAGCGTGTAAGGAATCCCAATTAATTTCACTTCTTTCGGATGTTTGCCTTTCATGAATTTTTATTTCGTGAAGTTGAAGGAACAGAACAGCCAACTGAAAATTCACCGCCGTCGGAGAAGATGTAAACAATGCACGTATCTTGCGAGTTTCGCTGGCGCTAGTGAATGTTTCTCGGGCGAAAATAACCTTAAAGCGATCACTTTTTCATTTGATTTTCTTTTCTGTGTTTCGGATACAGAGGAATAAAAACTAGATATATTTTCGTGTGTCTGATTGCGAGATGTTTTATGGAATCTCTGCGTTATGCGTTACTGGAAAGTCGGAACGGATCAACTCGGATCGGATCGGATCGGACCGGATCTAGTCCGGGTCGGATCAACTCGGATCGACTCGGATCGATTCGGATCATAAAAAAAAAAATGAAATGAGAAAAAATAAAATTTTTACCCAATTGTAGGTTAAAATTCCTCTCAGAAATAGGCCAAATCAAGTAAGCGTTGCAACGTTTAGAGCTCCGTGGCGTTCACCCGCCATTTTGTTTACTAGTGCCAGTTCCTCTCGGATCAGGTTACGAACTCGTGGTTTCGTTACACGCTCCATCGATCGATCATATAAACATGGACCCAGCTGAAGGCGAGGAAGGTAAAATCTAGGCCATCTTTCTCAATGAAAATGGTTTATTTCAAGAAAATTATAATTTCTGTAACTCAGAATGTTCATATTCGGCGCTTAAACAAGATAAATTCAAAAAGACATTTTGCTTTTTGTTACACAATAGCAACCGTCAGTGCCAAACATCAAACAAGCTTTAAGGTCTTTAAGGAGAAAATGGCACCATATAAAAAACAAACTACTTCTACGGCAAATTTTTAAAGAACCACCTATTATATCCTTTAAAAAAGGAAAATCTTTAAAAGATGCACTTGTTAGAGCAAAAATATAAAAGGTTCTCGTATGTTTCACACCGGTAGAGATTGTGTGGCCTGTCAACCCTTGCTATTTCCTACTGCAAAATCACCTGTTGTAAAAAATAAGCAAATATGTACATTCTGAGAGACTGAATCTATCATTTGCTTGGAATTAAGCATCATCGAGAAGGATGGCCTAGATTTTACCTTCAGCATGATTTCTTTAGCTGGGTCCATGATGGAACGTGTAAAGAAACCACGAGTTCGTAACCTGATCCGAGAGGAACTGGCACTAGTAAACAAAATAGCGGGTGAACGCCACGGAGCTCTAAACGTTGCAAAGCTTACTTGATTTGGCCTATTTCTGAGAGGAATTTTAACCTAAAATAGGGTAAAATTTGTATATTTTCTCATTTTATTTTTTTTTTATGATCCGAGTCGATCCGGGTCGATCCGAGTTGATCCGACCCGGACTGGATCCGGTCCGATCCGATCCGAGTTGATCCGTTCCGACTTTTGTACCTGCCTTTACTGGAAAGGTTTCAAATTACTTTTGACATTATGCAAATTGCAACATTTTTACCTCAACTGAAATAATATATTTCAAAGGGCTAAATTTGTTTTTCTCCTCCTAAATGATCACTTCTGTCGTTAACTTTGATTAAATTTATAAGTTTCATTCAAAATTTATTATGCCGGGAATAGTTCCAGCAAAACGAAAAGTTGTTTTGACCCCGATCCGGACCACGCAAACTAGTAAACTGAAAGATTCGTGGCTTCAAAAGGGCAACTTTGTAGCTACATCTGCATTTACTTCAAAAGTGTCAGAAACACAGACCAGCTAGTAACAAGATTTAGCTAAAACCAATAACAACCATCGGGGAAATTCTGAGATACCGCCTTTTTTTCAACGGTAAGTACAAAGTAGGCATCGATTTGTATTTTTCAGTACTCTGGTACTCTGGTCTTTTGACACAGTGGACACGCTATTTTATAATTTGCGTGCGATCTCCTTGTTTTAGAAGGTTAACGCGCTTCTTTGTTAGACTGCTCACACTATACCAATACTCCCTATCATCAAACCGTGAAATAACGTGAGTAGTTATTAGGGGATGGCTCAAATGCGGTTTTTCGAGTCCATAAAATAAGCTGTCCTCACTGCGCTCGGACAGCTTATTTTATGGACTCGAAAAACCGCATTTGAGACCATCCCCTAATAACTACTCGGGATACCCATCCTCAAACCCCGTAAGAGGGAGGCAAATGCGTTTTTCCCGAGCCCGCTCGCAACGGCAAGCGAGGCATAACCAATTAAAGAAACCACTCCTCTCATTGTAACAATGGGGAAAGGAAGAAAGGGGCTTCTGACACAATCAGCTAAACGAATGTCATTTAACCATTCAAGACATGGAAGTCTTCTTTGTTATGGATGTGGAAAATGTGAATGCTGTAAATACTTTGAAGAAACTCGAGGGCAAACATCTCCTCCATCTATTGTATCGCAATATATTATTGAAGCCACACAAAGACTGACTCCACAACAACTTGTGGCGTTGATTCCCAATTGAAGAAACCACACACCCTCCATATAAACGTGACAATGCCCCTCGGCAACGAACCAATGACTGCCATTGCGTTTTTGAAAATGCGGGGAATCCCTTTGAAAGAAGGTGATGGCTTATATGCAAAGAACAAAGGGACGTTCGAAGTCCCTTGCAGGCATCGACGTCCCTTGCAGGCATTGTGGTTTAAATTTCACCCAAGGTCATTCTCTTGTTGAGCATCAAAAATACGCTTGCAAGAAGCTGAGAACAGAACCACGACCGAAAGAGATTTGTCCTGGCTGCAATCGAGCAGTTTCTAAATCAACGGTTTACAGTCATTTAAGAAATGGCTGCCCTCCCGCGAAAAGAAACTCTCGAGTTTTTATACAGCGTGAGGTTGTTCGAGATGTTTTTGCAAACATTAGCCAGCATGAGCTGAATGCATGGCTTGACGAGCAAGAACAAGAACCTGGAGGCTCTCAACCCCTTACCCAGGATCCGAGATTTGAGCTTTGTTTCTGATTTCATCGAAGGTAAGTCATCACTCGCAGCTTTTCAAACAGAGTTGTGTGGTTATTACCAATTGAAAAAACCTTTACCCTTTACATACCAATCATGGCGACAACACAAGATTTCATGAACTTTCTCAAATCGAGGAACACTGGTCTGAAACAAAAGAGCGCCGACTGGCTCTCAGCCAGACAAAATACAATTGGGGCTTCTGAAGTTTCTGCTTTAACAGCCACTTCGTCGTTCGAAACGCGAAGAAGCTTGCTCTTAAAGAAAATTCAACCCCCGGTTATGCATAACAATGCGGCTTGTACCTGGGGCAATCTGTTCGAACCGCTTATTCGCAAGTATTTTGAGCAAAAACATTCTGTTTCCGTTTTTGGTCACAGCATCTCTCTTAATCTAGCAAGAGAGCATCCGCTTTATCGAAAGGTCACTTGTAGCCCAGACGGTTATTTCATGAATAAAGATAACACATTAAACTTGTTAGAGTTTAAATGTCCGTTCAAGCGAAAAATAGCTATTAACAGAATTCCTAGCTATTATAGCGATCAGATACAAACAGGGCTTGCTTTGAGTGGCGACATGGTCTCCAAAGGCTTGTTTGTTGACGGCTATTTCAGAATGTGTTCTTTAAACCAGCTTGAACCAAGTTTAGCTCACAATTCTTTTCTCAACGCCGGGAGAACATACAAGACAAAAAACAAATCAACTCTTGCCTGGGGGGTCTGTTATCTATTCAGCAAACAAAACATCAAGAGCAATCAAGCCGAACTTATTGATCTTGGGGCAACACAAACAATTGCTTTGTTTGAACATGTCATGGGTTTAATTGCCACTAAAGATGTTTGGGTTTCTTATGGCAAAATACGAATGGCGTTCACAGACCGTGACGAAAATGATGAATTTTTACGTTTAAACTATATGAAAGAAGCGTTCTCTAACCCGCGTAGAGAATGGCCGAAACCCGTCGCAATGTTCGCTTGGAAATTGCTCGATCTCACTGAAATTTGGGAGTTTAAAAAACCAGATTTCTTGAGGGACATCCAAAGATCGGTTGAATGTTTTCATGAGAATCTATCAAAGTTAAAAGGAAGAATCAGAAATTATACTTACACCGAGGACTCTGCCACAACTCCAAACACAGGCGATGACAAGGCCGTTTTGGAAGCCTTTATAATGGAGCAAGCGGCAATGCTTACTCCAGAGTTCTGAATGCATTATTCCATAAATGTTCGTTTTTGATTATCATAGCATCAGACATCCATTGTTGTCTCAGGTAATTTATAATCGCTCGTTGCGGGGCTTCAAGCGGTGTTATAATGTCCAGGATTTTGTAGATCACAAACGTATAAGATATTCTCGGAAGCCGACCTTCTATTTGTTTGAAGATACGTTTCGTTTCATGGATTTGATCGAGAGTCAACTGCAAAGGCAGAAATTTGAGCTTCTTGACAAGCCGGTTCAAAGCATAACCAAACACGTAACTTCGTCCCGACCGATGACTTGGTCTGTGGAAATTGTTTTGATGTGTATATGCCGGAGCATCATCGAGCACTTCCACACGGCCGCATCTTTTACAATAAAGTTCACAAGAATCGATTGATTGCAAAAATGAGCCACAGTCATAACAAGACAGGAGTCTTCGGGCCCAGCGTTCAATCTGCATGGCTTTGTAATGTTTTTGTAGATATTGCTTCCCAATCTCTGCCCGCCCATATCTTCGCATAACAGATAGAATTTTTCCGGCAGGCACAAGCGGTGTATTTCTTTTCTGTAATCGCTGCCGTATAGCGAGCGAAGGATAGCAAATTTGTGTTCTTTGTCAAGTTCATTGAGCCGTACGTCAAACTCAGTCATGTTTATATTTAGAGATTACAATTTTTCAATTGGGGGTTTCCCGTGATTTCCGGTATTGTTGTGTAAAGGCCGTATTTAGAAAATTACAACTTTTCGGTATGAAATTCTTGAGTTACCCCGCATTCCAGAGTTACCCCGTTTCAGTAAAAAATTTTTTTTTGCTTTTTGAAAAACTTGAAAACGGGGTAACTCTGGAATGCGGGGTCACTCAAGAATTTCATACGTCATTTGTGTGATTACGTCATCCCAATACCCACGGCTCTAAAGATGTTCGTTCCGTGAAGTTCGTGTTGTCTATGATTTTTCCCTCAAGATTTGTACATTAAAACCTGAGTTTAATCTCTCAAATCGGACTTGGATGCTGCGGTGAGACGATTTATCTTTTTTTGAAACTCTTCCTTGACTTCTTTGCGAAGCTCGGTTTTGATCTTGTCTATATCTGGCGCCGGAGTTTGCCTGCCTCCTTGTGCAGCCTTTTTTTCACCAGAGCGAATCAAGGCTTTCAGTTCGTGATATTTTTCAACCTCGCGAAGAATGATTGAAAATTCTGAATCGCTGATTCGCTTGTCCGTCAGAGCTTTTGAAACCAAGTCATTGACAGAGTTTCGTTTAGCAATGGCGAGTGTGTAGATTTTTTCATGTTTGGTGATTTTTCTTTCGAGCCTTTTACCGAACGCAGTAAGGCCAGCTGATGAAAAGCCTGAAACGGCGGCAATGCCAGCAAGAGGGGGGGAGGCGATAACCCCAACTCCTGTCAAAGCTGTTGCCAAGGTTGCAGAAGACAAACCCGCAGAAAAGAAACCAAGGCCAACAGCTGAACCGTGAAGAACAGAGTGGGTTCGTTTGTACTTCTTAGCGACCTGCCTATAATGACCGGCTTCTGACTCAAGCTCTGTCTGTAAGTCAGATATTTTTTTTAGACGGAAGTCATCACCATTTGGCAACACTGGGTAGAGCGGTTGTGTCTCGCTGTATTCCGGGGCCGATGGCAGCACATTGGCAGAACTCATGGTGGGGTATATATAAGATTTTTTAATTTATCTCGATTTCAAATTCTAAGGGCATGTTATTAAAGTTGAAAAGGTCACCATTTACATCCTTCACTGACAGTGATATGCTGTTTACATAATCGCCAGACGAGACGTCACGCAAGACGTTCTGTTGTTTTGGCTCGTAGAGAATTTTCTCAAAAGCCTTACCATAAATATCAAACCGAGCCAAAACTGTCGAAGGCTTACCATTGAGAAGGTTTTGTTCTTTATCAACCAGATCGCAGTGGATGAAGTAAGTGCTTGGTGCCCTTAAACGCTTGACGAACGTTGTTGGCCACAGCAATTTAGGGCTTATACCAAGCAATTCAGATAGATCGCGGTCTAGCTTAACCTCTTCCTCATATTCTTTGTAAATGACCATCGACCCTAGAGGCGAGTTTGTCTCGATTGCAAATTTAAAATCTTCATTTTGGAATACGTTTTAATTCTAATTCTTTTGCCAAAGACTCAAGAGAAGAGAGAAGTCTCCTGACAATTCCTTCTTTTTTCCCATTACCAAACAATGTTATCTCTCCTCTTTGTTTCAAATTATGCCACGAGTTGAAAATTGAGCAAGATATGAGCCGTATATAACGCGGCTTCGTAAGCGGGTGATCGAAGTAGATCGTGTGAGGGTTCGAAGGCGTGACGATTGTTAGCACAACCATGATTGTATATATAATTATAATTATATAAATATATACAATCATGTTTGGCAGACGACCCAATTCAAATCTTGGTCTAAACATCGGCGGCCGCAATTACGGGCCCCCACCCCCTTTTAATGCAACCCCAAACGCCTATAGCCATGTAATACCACCCCCAGATCCACTAGCCTGGATGAAAACACCAGAAGCAGCAAAGCTCTATGCTTCGGCCAAGGCCAAGGCGCTCTCAGACTTCAAAAAGCGTTTCCCGCGCGCTGATATGTCACACTTTGAAGTGCAAGTAGAGTTTGGTGATGACAACAAAACCGCCACAGGGGAAGTGCTTTACAAAAAGTGCCCTGGCTCATGGGCTCTAGTTACAAGAATGCCACACAAAGATTGGACTCAAGCCATGAAAGACGCTTTGGGCCTCCATCAAGACGGGGGTTTTCCCTATCAGCTATCGATGGGGCAACCAGAACAGTCAATCCCAGCTGTTGATTTCTCCACCACAATTGACAAGGATATGATGATTGGCGCAATCTTGAATGACAAAGCGCAAAAAATCTATGTCACGCCAACTGATTATTTCACAACGAAATACAGAAATATCTTCAGGGACACACAGATTTCATTCACAACAGCGAAATACGGTAGAAAGTGGCTCGGCGGGCCGCATATGAGTTTTTGGCCACAACAACTCTCCTTCGCCCTGTGGTGTGCAACAACCGGCTGTGGAATCTCGCGTGACATTCTCTTCGATAAGAACTCCAGTCTATCCCTAACACCACAGTTAAGGTCGTTTTACCGGTTTCACGTTTATTTCACAACAAGGCGAATACTCTACCAGATAGGTGGGGAACAAAGCGTGAGTGCTTTGCCAGACGACCCCCCATTCAACCAGAAAGACAACAAGTATAACATCGACGCGTACAAGAAGATTTGCATAGAGTTCGGTATCGACCCCACTTCTGACTTCCGTTTCACATACGGCAAGAACCACGGTCTTAGGAATGTGTACATTGGAGTTTATGGAGAGGGCAACGTTTCTACCGATTACACCTATCCAGACCCCGATCTAGCTCTGTTCAATGATGAGCGCGTGACTGACAGAAACGACCCCAACTTTCGTGCCAATGGAATATCTTTCGTCCGCAACGACCAAGGGGCGGACACCCAGTTCGAGCACTTTGTACCAAATTACGCACAGGGGCTAACACAGCCAGGGCTCGCGCGTATGAACCAATCAATCGAGGCCTTTGTGTACTGCATTCTTGGTTCACAAGCCAAAACCAGCAGCAGCATAATTGGAAGAGGAGGTCGGGCGTTCGAAACGCAGAGAGTATTCCTCACCCATCTAGAGGAGGCGATAATACTGAACGACATCGCAACAAGCGTACAGCGTTACCAGCTTGCCATCCAAGCAACGAAAGTGCGGTTAGACTTTGCGACAGCACCCGGAAGCTGGCTCATGCCATCACGCATGATTATCAACACAGAGAGCGTGATCGGGTATAACAACAATCTACAGGAGGCAACGCAAGGGATGAAGCTGGGCGTGAACAATGATGTTAATCTGGGCACAAAAAAAGCCTCCCTTCGCCACATGGACGGTGGGCCAACAAAGATTAATCCACCAAACAGTCACCCATCAAACCCGATACATAAACAGGCTACACAGGCGCAGGGCATCGCCCCAGCCCCAGCCACAAGCAGTGCATCACAACCCACACCCACACCACAACCAACCCCCACACCCACACCCACACCCGCACCCCAACCCGACCCGCATCACGTCTCCAAGGCAGTCGTTGCTGTGGGTGCGCTTGCTTTGGCAGGCCTTTTCGTTTTGTTGAGATAAGTGTTCAAGACTTCGAACGCTTGGTGATCCTTTCAACAAGGAAGGCCACCACGGCAAGGATGAGCAGCCAGGTGTGTTCACCCAGAAAGGAAATGACCGACCCAGCCGCTTTGAAGATGAAGCTCACAATTGAGCCGATAAGGCCAGGCAGGGCGCTGGCTGCCTTTTTGCCAAGCTCTTTAAGCCCATTTCCAATAGCCTTGGTGGCCTTTGCCAGGCCATTCAAGGTGGCGAGTACAACAGCGCTGATGGTGATGCCAGCTGCCAGAACAATCGCTTGCAGGGTCCATCCGTATTTCTTGAAGATTTCTCTAACCCTCTCTCTCAAAGACATGCCCCTTTCCCGCACCTCAACCTGTTGTCGGAGCCTTGCCAGCTCTTCTTCTCGCTCAGCCACCCGGTCTTCCGCGGCTTCTCTTTTAAAGGGAGAGGTGTTCTCATCCTCTATCACGCGCTTGTCTTCAGCGTTCTGCCGTTTAAGCTCGACTTCTCTTTCGTTTAACTCATCAAGTGGTTCAGTAGAGTTTAGCCCTGCTTCAACTTCATTTCTTTCCTTCGCCATAGCAGAAAGGCGTGTTCTGATTTTGTCCGCCTTTGCCTGTTCTTGGGCTCGTTGTTTTTGTTTTTTTTGCAGGGCCCCTAATTCTTTTTTCTGGTTTTCAAGATCTCGTTGAAGATTCTTTTTCAGCAGTTTTAGGCGGTCTATCTCGGTTTGATTTTCAACGCTTGAATTACCGTGTTCCTGCTCCAGAGCCTCCACCCTCGCTTGAGTTTGCTCAATTTTGTTTCTGAGGTTTTGCTCCTCATTTTGTGCTTGTTGTAGATTCGCAACAACCCTTTCATTCTCCTTCAGTTGTTTTTGTGCCTCCTTCTCTCTTTGTCTTCCTTCCCTTATTGATGCATTGAGTTCAGTGAGATTCTCTTTGGCGCTTGGGCCAAGAGCCGCCTTTTTTTTTGTCTGCGAACTCTTTAAGAAGGCCAGACTCATCTTGCTTGAAAATAAGAGTTTCGCCGCCCTTTGGCCCAAAGGAAACTATTTTGCCATCATTTGCTGGTTTTTTACCAAAACCAATTGGGCCTAATTTCGCAAGGTTTACTTTTGGAAAGCGCTTTTTGATCCAGTCAATGGCTTTATCGATTCTCTCTGCTTTTTCATTTCCGTCTAGGATTTCTCCAAGCAGAGGGACGGTGTCAGAAGTGCTTGGCAACCCACTTTGTTCGGGAGGCATTGTATGCATTTCAATATGCTCGCCACCAGGACGATATGGGGTGGATGTACCGCCTGGTTCAAAGGGTTGCGTGGTGTCTTGGTCCTGGGTCCATTCACGGGCTTGTTGTTGTTGTTCTTCTGACATTTGATCCCACCTGACTTCAAAGCTCTCATCGCCATCACCGTCATCCCCTGTGTCTGGGGTGCGACTGGTTTCCTCAGTTGTATCGACTTCGACTTCGCCGCCTGTTGCCATGATGATATATAAATATGAATTTTAAAAACACAAATATATACCATGGCTGTGCAACCGAATCTACGCCCATCTCACAGTGAAAAGACACTGGGCGCCATGAAGGCAGAGCGAACCGTTAAGCGATCACATTCAACCCATCTGAGGCCAATCCCGGCGAGACACTGTACGTCTCGGTGCCCAAGCTGGGCGAGCATGATGTCATCGTCTCTGGTTCACTTGCATTGGTGTTCAACATCAACCTAGCCGGCGGGCACGCTAACAACTATCTCGTGCAAAATGTTTCTCGGGCCCTGGTGGACAGGTTCGTTGTAAAGTTTGCCGCCACCACTGTCCAGGACACGGTTGGGTACGACATCTACAAGATCTTCGAAGATCTATTCAAATCGATCGACGAGCGGGAAAATATGTATATGGAGGGCATCCAGAGTGTGGATTTGTGTAAGATCCGCTCTGGTTCTGGCGACAAGAAGACCTCAGGCGTTGATGCGGAAACCAAGCTGGAGACAATATACAAGAATAAGTATCGCATCAAGTTGGATCACCAAATCTTAACTGATCACGGAATCATATATCCTCAAGCGTTATATAACGATCTGGTCTTCGAACTAACCCTCGCCCCCGCAAACCAAGTTGTCCGAGGCTCAGACACAAGCAAGCTCGTGTACAAGTTGGAAAACATCCAGCTGGAGTATGAGACAATCAGAAGTAAGAGTCTGGCCGACGAAGCAACAAGCACTTACACTAGTGGCAAGGAGTTCGCCTATGACCTGGTATTGCGAGATCGGGTGCATCCCTTCTCAAAAGGAGGTGACACGCGGCTGAATCTTAGGGTTAACCCACAGCGCCGGTCTCTCAAGGGCATCCTCTTGCTGTTCATCAACCCCTACACGGCTGGTGCCAGGGACTCTGAGAACTATTTCAATCCCGACATCACCAAAGTGAAGGTTACAGTCAACGGTGTTCCAAACAGGCTTTACAACGAGGGCATCAGTGGTACAGACATGTGGAATGAAATCTTCCGATACTTCAAGCCACACACGCGCGGCAGGCCTAACATGAACTTGACCAAATATCTCACAGGCAACAAGTTTGGTCTCTGGATTGACCTGCGGGCCATGGGTGACACAGCCCTGCACGGCAACGGTCAACGACTCGTCAACACACAGGATGGCGTGCAACTCGAGATCGAACGAAACGCCACAGGGTCGGGAAACGCACTCTGCCACATCTTCACCATCTCAGACTCACAGATGAACATCATGGACAGGCAGCTTGCCTCTGTACAGTACTAAGTATAAATTTACATATATATACCATGCCCACAAAACAACAAGCAACAAGAAACAAGCTCAACTTCTATGATAAGCCTGCTCCCCTGTCATCCACTGGAACCCTATCACATAATAAAATACAAAGACTTCTGGCAATGGCCCCCTCCCCGCCAACACATGAACCAATTGTTTGCAAACCAACTAATATAGGTGTTGGTTATGGACCCAAGAAAGCTGCCATTCAATGCACTAATCGTGGGCCCCACTAACTCTGGCAAGACACAGTATCTTCTCTCCCAACTGCGAGGCCCCTTTAGGGGTTATTTTGATTACATCGTTTTATTCTGCCCCACATTTGTCAAGAACAAGACATACGATGGCTTCGTGGACCGCGATCCACACATCTTCGTCATCGTCTGCCAACAGCATGAAATCGAAGGCTGGTTGAAGTTGGCGAGCTTCTTTTTCACATGCACCAACACTTTATTCATTCTCGATGACTGCGCCGCCTCCAAAGATGTCAAAGGTCGCACGAGCCAGCTGGTCAATCTGGGGTTCAGCGCAAGGCATGACGGCATATCCGTGTGGGTCTTGACCCAGCAGATCACCAGCATTGCCAAGCCATATCGTGATAACATTGCAGCGATCGTGCTCTTTTACACGCCATCCAGCAAGACAACCAAAGCCATATTCGAAGATTATGCCGGCGAGCTCTCCCACGAGGAGTACAAAGAGTTTATCGCAAGGCTCAAATCCCGCAAGTTCTCCCACCTGGTTTTCTCTCTGAGGCACCCGTATGGAATTGAGTACAAGGTTTAAATACATATATATACAAGCCATGAATGCGCCAACAAGTCTACACAAGCTCACTGTGCTTTCACAGCTTTTGAATGAATTGCACAAACACACACTTGATGCGCAAAACAAAATTATCAAAGCCGCTGGTGAGGAAGATCTGCGCCTCATGCTTCTCAACAGATATCCCTTGCGGTTGAATTCTATGCCAGACACCATGGCGGAGCTTATACGGGAGCTTGAAACTCTTTTGGTCGACATCAAGAGAATTATCGAAAAATAAAAAACAAAACACATATGTATACATCCTGATGATGGCAGAAGCCGCTGAAGACCTGGGCGCCTTGAACGAAGTAATGCAGATGCTGGAGGCTACCCCTGGTGCCGCACCTCCCACAGGGATAGTTGGTGACAATGGCATTCCTGCCAAACGTGAGTCGCTGGCAATCCTTGTTTCAACTGGAAAGGCAAAAGAAGCTATCGGCGTGCAGCTCACACACGAGCATGTCAAGCGGTTGTCAGACAAGGACGTTGACAAGTACTGCAAAAGGTACGAGGCCTACGTCGGCAACAAGACAACCGAATCCCTAATTGATTCCGCCATCATGCTCGTGACCAAAGGCGTTGGTATGGTGGTCACGATTGATGATGTGGCGAAGTTGCAGAAAGAACTCAAGAACAACTACATCATCAACCTGGAGCTGGCAAATCTTGCTGGGGGTCTTGCCCTGCGATGCGGACGATGGCTGGCGCTTGCCAATGCTGATCTAATCACAACAAACCGCATCAAGTTTGAACGAGAGCCTGACTTGATAGAATTGGACCCCCAACCCACACATCCAACCAGAGACAGTGAAGGCTATCCGCTTGAGGGCCTTGATGAAGTTGGGCTGGGACCTGGAGTGACCACGCAGGAACCTTGAAGAAACCTTGAAGAAACCTGGCAGCAACCTGACAGCACACTTATCACATTTTCAAAAGATAAAAAATCATATATATACAGGATGGCCACACCACTCGAGACGATCCCTGAAGAAACTCAAACTCCAACTCCAACACCTACCCGTGTTACCTCTGAGGCCCCTAAAACAAAGCCTGCAACAGAAAAGAACCCCGGCCGTGTTGCTTCTGGCAAAAGGCTAGCAGAACGCAACCGCCTGGCCCGGGAAGAAAAGAAAAAGGCCGAAGCACAAAAGACTGCACTCTCAACAAGCGAAAACAATTCTGCAACAAGTGGCGCAACAAGTGACACAACAAGTGACAGCAACAACAACTCAATCGTTTATATTCTGGGGGTTGGTGGGTTGATTGTCTCTGCTGCTGGTGTTTATTACCAGCGCGAAGCCATAATGCAAAGGCTTGGCCGCAAATCAAACACACCATCAACGCCAGCAAACACCCCCGCTGCAACCACCGCTGCAACACCACCAGCAACACCCCCATCTGGAATTCCTGTAAGACAACGAATAAAAAACATGGAATAAAAAAAACATATATATATACTGACCATGAATCCTTTCCAAGCTTTGATGAATTCTGCTGCAATCGGAGGTGTGTTTCTTCTTTGGTTTGGACTTACTTCGGTCGCCTTTGATACAGTTTGCGGTTTAGCCCTGAATAGGCACAACAGACCCGAGCCCAGGCCCGAGCCCGAGTCCGAGTCCGAGTCCGAGTCCGAGTCCGAGGCCGAGCCCGAGTCTGAGTCAGAGCCCGAGGTCGAGGAGCCCCGAGTCCGAGGCCGAGTCAGAAAAATAAAAATCATATGTATACAGGACACAAACCATGTCTGACAACAAGCTTGTGAAGTCTATCCTCGACGCCGCAACAATCACTGGCCTTGTCGCTGGTATTGGTTGGATTGGGAAAAAGACAATCAAAGAGAGCTTCACTGCCGACCCCAGTGCAAGCTTAATGAATTACGTCAAGTTCACAGCCGTCATGGCTGGCAGCATCGCGCTGAAGAAATATCTCGAGGACCAGAAAATCCTCCCAGACAACATGTAAAACCATATGTATACACACGGCCACAATGGCTTCGATTGCAATAATGGCTCTTGGCGCTGTTCTCAATGCGGCCGCTTTCACGGGCGGCAATTATCTCGCAAAATATCTGTCTGGTGATAATGGAAAGGCAGCAATGGATGAGAAAATCCGTCACGACCACGCCCTTGAACAATACCAAGCGGCTTACGCCAAATACCAGAAGGACCGCACCAAGCTCCTCGACTGGATTGCAGCCAACGATCGGATTAAACACCAAGCTAGCAAAAACTTCCAAACCACCGACCAAGCCCTGGTCTTGTATAACCAGATGCACCAAACACAGCCAGATAAACAGATCAAAGACTACAAAGAACCCTTAGTTCTCAGACTTCTACAAGCCCAGCCCACAACAACAGAATGGTGAACTTGCGTTCATTGGAGGAACCCTGCTTGTGGGTGGGTATGCGGCTTATCGATTTCTGTAAACAAACATATATACCCCCTATGGAGGCCAAAATCTCTAAGATCTATTACAGCCCGAAAGGGTATTGGAAGGGTCTTGCCGCTGTGAAAAAGCTAGCTGCAGCGGCCAAGGTCTCTGATGATGTCGCAAAGAAATGGCTGGTCAAACAAGCCCTTTGGCAAGTTTACCTCCCGGCGCCACGCCATATACCTCGACCCAAGTTTGATGTCACATCGCCCAATGCGGTGCATCAAGCAGATCTTCTCTTCCTGCCCCACGACAAACTTCCCCACGGGAGAAAGGTTTACAAATACGCATTAACCCTTGTTGATGTGGCTAGCCGTTATAAAGCTGCGGAGCCCCTTACTTCGAAAGAATCTGAAGAGGTGGCTAAAGCGTTTGCTCGGATATATAGACGTGGGCCTTTGAAATGGCCACAACTCTTGCAAGTTGACCCTGGGAAAGAGTTTATGGGGGCTGTGACTAAGGCTATGGAAAACAACAAAACGACCATTCGTCGCGGGCGGGTTGATATCCACAGAGACCAAGCAATTGTGGAGAGATTCAACCGAACCCTGGCTGAAAGGTTGTTTGGTTATCAGTATGCCGTTGAAATGAATATGCCCTCTGGCCGTTCGACTGCATGGGTCAAAAGACTGCCAGATGTTGTCTCGGCCTTGAACAATGAAGTGACAAGACTCACGGGAAAGAAGCCCGCTCAAGCAATCAAAGAGAAAGCCGTTTCTGCCAAGCCCGCGACTCCATATGCTAGGCCTGTTGGGGTCTATGAGAAGAAGCTCCCACCCCGGGTGAGTGTGAGATATTTGTATCAGCCTGGTGAGCTGGAGGGCGGTGGGAGGCGTGCGACTGATCCGATCTGGTCTTTGATGGTCCACAACATTGAGAAGGTTGTCACCAAGCCAGATGCGCCTGTCGTGTATTACCTTTACGATGGCCCTAAGAGAGGCTTCGTCCGTGAGGAGCTGATGGTTGTGCCACCGGGCACTCAGTTGCCCCCAGCTGGGTTGTGAAACTCGATTGGTTCTGTGTGGATGCCGTCTGGCAGCACCCAACGCTTGTCGTAATAAGCAGAAAGCCCCAGCTTGTGCTGTTCGTAAGTAAACATGGCCCCTTTGTGCATTCGGAAGCCCCTGTTGGTGGCCATGTCCCTGCCCCCCTGCAGGGCGCTTTCGTACCTTTCCCAGCGAAGCTCGTTCTGCTTCTTGTTGACGCCCTTGGAGGACATCTTGGCCTCGCCGCTAGCCTCGTTTTCGACGTAATAACACTTGCTGCATAGGGCGATGGCCCGTGTGCCTTCCTTCTCAAGCTTGAACAAGCCCGGCTCTCTGCCGCTCCACTTGTCCCACGCCAACCAATTCTTCTTCTCTGCCTCGAACTGGGCGCGAAGTTCCGGGCGAACGGCCTCTTCCAGAGTGTCGTGCGCAAGAGCGAAGTACATGCTGTCCGTGTCCATCTGGATAAGCTCGAAGTCGCGCCTGTCGATGAAGTAATCTAGGAAGTCGTAATAGAACTCCAACATGCGGAGCTTGGCAAGTTGGTACACAACAATGCCCACTTGAAAAGGGCGGTCGATTGTGACCTTTTGCTTGCGCAGCTCGATCTTGTAAGCATCTCCAATCTCTTCGAGATCATCGAACAAGGATGAGCGGAGATGCTTGTCGACCTCGTCCTCGTCAGTTGTGTATAACGTTCTTGTCTGGCGCTCCACAGCTTCGATGAACTTGCCGTAGGCACTGTTGCCAAGGAGCTTGAACACTTCAGCAAGCAGTGCCTTCTCCTTGTCAGCGTCGCCTTTCCTTCGGTTGTCGGCGACCTCGCGAACGAACCAGTCGAAGAGCTTTTTGGGTATATAATCGATCGTGCGGTAGACTGCCGTGATCTTGAGTCCGCTGTTGAGATACCATTTCAAGAGGGGTGCGTAGATCAGCATCTTTTTCGCTGACAGTACACCCAGAAGCTTTTTCTGGTCGGGAAAGCGGGTTCGGCCACTTTCTTGGAGGTAATGGTGCATATGCTGTGGAACAAATTCGTTAGGCACTGCTTGGTAGATGAAGAGCGGTGGAAACTCTTCGAACTGCTCCCACAACTCTCGGGGAACTTCGATGTCCACCTCCGCAAAACCGAACCATCTGCCTGTATGCAGATTCATTTCAAGAACTCTCGCCGCCTGCTCAGGGGCATTGTAATGCACAACCTTCTCTTTACCGCAGGGCATCTCCTGCAGCATCGTGCTTGGGTAAAGGGAGTTAGCATCAAACCCCACAATACGTTTAGTGATGCGGGCTAAGTCGTATTTGTGAGAACGGATGCGGGTTTCGCCGCGCACGTGTTTGCGGGTGAAGACCAGGCTTGGCCCGCCAACCACAGCCCCCTTCAGCATGGCGTAAGCTTCTGGGTCGGGGGCGTATAGGGCTGGAGCATTGCGTCCTCTCAATGAGCCTCGCAAGACGTATTGCATTGATACTCTTGGCAAGGAGACCGCGTCTTTGAAGATGTCCACCCCGAGACCCGTGTAAAAGGCCTTCATCGTTTGGAGAGCTTCGAGGAAGGGAGACACGTCTAGATTGTTGTAATACTCCAACCAATCTCCGAATGTCTTCATGCCTTCCTCGTGGAAGAGGCGATTGCATTCTTCGTGCTCCTTTGGAGAAAGAACGAAGGCGTTTTTGAGTTGTGAGTACCAGCACTCGTATGGGGGAAGACCAGGGTAATCCAGCTTGTCAGCGCTGTCAAACCACTCGTATGGGAGCCAGGACTTGGTCTGTGTCGCTCCATACGTCTTGACCCACTTGTCGTACGCGATGCCTGGGGCCAAATAATTCATGATGTCCAAGAACTTGTAGCTGGGAGTGTTGATGAACATGATGCGCCCCTCTTTCTCCGCGGCGAAGACCCCATTCTCTTGAGCGAAATGAGAAACAAAGTACTTGCGGATAAGCTTGAGATCGTAATGGCCTGAGTTGAAGCCGACCACAGGCACTTGGTTGCACCATTTGTCGATGAGCTTGAGTTGATTTTCAGGAAGATTCTCAAGGTCTGGGGGCATGTATTTTACAGCCACATCCTCTCCGATGGCTGCGCTGCGCCGCTCCAGGGAGGCATAAAACAGCCCGATAAGCTCGTCAGGATCTTTGGAGCAAATATACTCAGGCTCAGGGTTCAACGTGTCGGCAATGGAGACTGAGATGGGCACATGCTCGCTTTCATAAGAGAGATCGCGTGTCGGGCGAGCGGCCTTGGTCTTGTCCTGGTACGCTTCGAAGTCGTAGACGATCGCGTGGGGATATGTTTTGTTTCTTTTCTGTGGGCAACGATCATTCCACCAGGGGGAAGGCTTTTCGTGTTGCCACCTTTCCACCACGTTGTACCCAGCGTCTCGAAGAGTCTTTTGGTAAGCAACCATCCTTGTGATTGTATTGCCTTTGCGGTCAACATATACACCTTCGTCCCTCGTTCCCTCGGGGTAACATTCCTCGCAACCGTGCCAGAAACAACCGTGGAACTGGAAAACTGTCTTGTTTTCTGGGTGATAGCCGTCGACTGGAGCCCCACAAATATAGCTCTCACCGCCATGGCCGCATCTGTGATGGTGGATGTGAATGTCGCGCTGTTTCGCCTCCCACTCCAGCCAGCACACTGCCTTGACACCGAAACCTCCTTCTGGGTAAAAGGCTTTCTCAAAAGCTTTCTCCGGAGGGAGGACACGTTTCCCGGGGCAGTCAATTTTGGTTTGGCCTCGATTACACGTCTTGGAGTGGCGAGTTAAATGACAAGCTTGTATGAACCTCCCACCACACTCGCCACAAGTGTAATTGTTTGTGACTTTATTGATATTGGTGATCAAGAAGGAGTGGCCCGCATGAATACCGACAGTCATGGTTGGAGCGCCCACCTTGTCGTAATTCGCAGGACTGTGAGATAAAATGAAGTCACCATTGGGGAGAACAAGATATGCGGCAATTCCTTGCTTGAAATGCCTTTCGATTTTGGAGAAGTGTCGCAAATTTAGCTGGCCTCGAAGCCCCGGATAAACTGCGAAGAAGCTTTCTGCGAGTTCCCTGGTTCTGCGAGTGTTGTCCCTTTTATGAGCTCCTCGATGGACAGCCAAGCAACGAAAGAGACAAAGATTGTCGTTGTAAGTGTCAAGAGAAATGACTTCTCTTTTGTTGCGAATCCAATCAGGAAGACGTCCGAGACCTATTTGCAATGGTTGTCGATCCAGCACGACTTTAAGATCAAGCAGGACAGTGCGTTCGTAAACCCATTTGGTGTCAGGTCTGTTGAGTCTTGCGTTTTGAAGACGAAACTCTTCCTGGGCTTTCAGCCACTGTCGTGTCTCGGAAAGAGTGGCTAGCCAACGACTGTTGTGGTTATTTTGATAAAACTCTCTCAACTCCTCGGTTTCAATGTTTCGTAACTCGAATGTGAAGCGTAAATTGATTGTGTGTCGTGTGTGAACATTTTGCTTGATTTTGTTCAAAATTCTGGCGACAAGAGAGTTTTCGAGATTGTTTACAAAACGAAACCGGAGTGTTCGTCTGCCGCGTTCAACCCCTCGATCAACCCGATCATAGATTTGAACAAGTTGTTCAAAATCTAGATCCGGTGGGTTGTTTTGAGGCTCGACCTCAGCATTATTGTCGTCGACATTTCGTGCCTGTGCGTCCAGCCAGGCAATCAGCTCACGTTGATTGGCATCACGCCGTCTTCGTTGCCGGGGTTGTGCCATATATAAAGGGTTTTGGATTTCTTTAATTGGTTATGCCTCGCTTGCCGTTGCGAGCGGGCTCGGGAAAAACGCATTTGCCTCCCTCTTACGGGGTTTGAGGATGGGTATCCCGAGTAGTTATTAGGGGATGGTCTCAAATGCGGTTTTTCGAGTCCATAAAATAAGCTGTCCGAGCGCAGTGAGGACAGCTTATTTTATGGACTCGAAAAACCGCATTTGAGCCATCCCCTAATAACTACTACGTGCATGCAGATTCCCAAGACATTTATTTTCCAATATGCCTAATGCGTACAACGACGCCCAAGTATACGCTCCTACAGCGTCTTGTTGGTCATGAAACCAGCGTTCATCGCTGCTGTCTCGACGTTAATAGAGAATAGAGAACCACCTGCTGATAAATGGCCCAAAATTGAAGGGACACTGTCACGAGGGCGCATGCGCGAGTTTTTCGAATCGAAACCAATCTCGTTCCCAGAGCCCGCGTTACCCTTGTCCAGCGGAACGGGAAACGACGGACTCTGGGAGGTATTCTGTGGCACAGAATCTGCATCCAACCACGTAAAATAACCACCGATAATAATACACTCCGTGACGCATACATGACATAAACAACATATTATTCCAATATGGCCGCTAACGAGAGAGAGAGAATCGTCCATTAGTATTGACTTCGAGGTCTTCTCGTTCACTATCACCGACAACTCTTAAGTTTACCTTTCGCTATTTCTTTCCCATTTGATGAAAATCATATGAATATCGATTCCGGTATCTCAGTTTAAAATCATCCTCGTGGATAGCAGGATACGGTTGAAAGGGATCAGAGCTAGTACCAGCATTCCAAGTGGACATGAGCCTTTGCAGCCTAGGCTTGTTCCAGACGATGTTCTGGTAAGAGGTTTTATTATTCGATGTCTCAATAGCCAAGCTATAGAGCAAGCTAATTCCGCATTGAAGTACCTGAAAGGGTCTCTGTCTTATATGAATCAACACAACTTCATTAAACATTTGAAATTCTTCTTATGGTACCGCAATTCTCAACTTCTCAAAAAATTGTAATTGTGAAGTTACAGTCGGTCTTCAGGACTTCAGGATTGTGACAATATGTCTGAACCATGTGCAGTAGAAGAACATTTCTCACTCAATAAGAATGAGTGTGTAATTTGACTGCTATTAAAATAAAACAAATGTACTGCCACTTTTCTGTTCCATTTTGGTGTCCAAGAGACTTTAAGGGATATTTAACCACAGTCAAATCTTGTTCTCTCTTCTTTCACTTTGACGTCCAAGTGACTGAAGGAGATATCTAGAAAATAACCACGCAAAACTGCCCCCTTTTAACCACGGCATGTAACCACAGTCAAATCTTGTTCTCTCGTGTACTGCTTTGGCGTCAAAGTGGCTGTAGGAGATATCTAGAAAATAACCACGCAAAACTGTCCCCTTTTAACCACGGCATGTAACCACAGTCAAATCTTGTTCTCTTAGCTTATGTACTGCTTTGGCGTCAAAGTGGCTGTAGGAGATATCTAGAAAATAACCACGCAAAACTGCCCCCTTTTAACCACGGTATGTAACCACAGTCAAATCTTGTTCTCTTAGCTTATGTACTGCTTTGACGTCAAAGTGGCTGTAGGAGATATCTAGAAAATAACCACGCAAAACTGCCCCCTTTTAACCACGGCATGTAACCACAGTCAAATCTTGTTCTCTCGTGTACTGCTTTGGCGTCAAAGTGACTGTAGGAGATATCTAGAAAATAACCACACAAAACTGCCCCCTTTTAACCACGGTATGTAACCACAGTAAAATCTTGTTTTCTCTTGTTCTGCTTTGGCGTCCAAGTGACTGTAGGAGATGTCTAGAAAATAACCACGCAAAACTGCCCCCTTTTAATCACAGTATGTAACCACAGTCAAATCTTGTTCTCTCATGTACTGCTTTGGCGTCAAAGTGGCTGTAGGAGATGTCTAGAAAATAACCACGCAAAACTGCCCCCTTTTAACCACAGTATGTAACCACAGTCAAATCTTGTTCTCTCGTGTTCTGCTTTGGCATCAAAATGGTTGTAGGAGATATCTAGAACATAACCACGCAAAACTGCCTTCTTTTAACCACGGCATGTAACCACAGTCAAATCTTGTTCTCTCATGTACTTCTTTGGCGTCAAAGTGGCTGTAAGAGATATCGAGAAAATAACCACGCAAAACTGCCCCCTTTTAACCACGGTATGTAACCACAGTCAAATCTTGTTCTCTCGTGTTCTGCTTTGGCATCAAAATGGTTGTAGGAGATATCTAGAACATAACCACGCAAAACTGCCCCCTTTTAACCACGGTATGTAACCAAGTAAAATCTTGTTCTCTCGTGTTCTGCTTTGGCATCAAAATGGTTGTAGGAGATATCTAGAAAATAACCATGCAAAACTGCCCCCTTTCAACCACGGCATGTAACCACAGTCAAATCTTGTTCTCAGGTGTACTGCTTTGGCGTCAAAGTGGCTGTAGGAGATATCTAGAAAAGAACCACGCAAAACTGCCCCCTTTTAACCACGGCATGTAACCACAGTCAAATCTTGTTCTCTCGTGTTCTGCTTTGGCGTCCAAGTGACTGTAGGAGATATCTAGAAAATAACCACGCAAAACTGCCCCCTTTTAACCACGGTATGTAACCACAGTCAAATCTTGTTCTCTCTTCTTTCACTTTGGCGTCCAAGTGGCTGTAGGAGATATCTAGAAAATAACCATGCAAAACTGCCCCCTTTTTACCACGGCATGTAACCACAGTCAAATCTTGTTCTCAGGTGTACTGCTTTGGCGTCAAAGTGGCTGTAGGAGATATCTAGAAAATAACCACGCAAAACTGCCCCCTTTTAACCACGGTATGTAACCACAGTCAAATCTTCTTCTCTCGTGTTCTGCTTTGGCATCAAAATGGTTGTAGGAGATATCTAGAACATAACCATGCAAAACTGCCCCCTTTCAACCACGGCATGTAACCACAGTCAAATCTTGTTCTCTCGTGTACTGCTTTGGCGTCAAAGTGGCTGTTGGAGATATCTAGAAAATAACCACGCAAAACTGCCCCCTTTTAACGACGGTATGTAACCACAGTCAAATCTTGTTCTCTCGTGTTCTGCTTTGGCATCAAAATGGTTGTAGGAGATATCTAGAACATAACCACGCAAAACTGCCCCCTTTTAACCACGGTATGTAACCACAGTAAAATCTTGTTCTCTCGTGTTCTGCTTTGGCATCAAAATGGTTGTAGGAGATATCTAGAAAATAACCATGCAAAACTGCCCCCTTTCAACCACGGCATGTAACCACAGTCAAATCTTGTTCTCAGGTGTACTGCTTTGGCGTCAAAGTGGCTGTAGGAGATATCTAGAAAAGAACCACGCAAAACTGCCCCCTTTTAACCACGGCATGTAACCACAGTCAAATCTTGTTCTCTCGTGTTCTGCTTTGGCGTCCAAGTGACTGTAGGAGATATCTAGAAAATAACCACGCAAAACTGCCCCCTTTTAACCACGGTATGTAACCACAGTCAAATCTTGTTCTCTCTTCTTTCACTTTGGCGTCCAAGTGGCTGTAGGAGATATCTAGAAAATAACCATGCAAAACTGCCCCCTTTTTACCACGGCATGTTACCACAGTCAAATCTCGTTCTCTCTTCTTTCACTTTGGCGTCCAAGTGGCTGTAGGAGATATCTAGAAAATAACCACGCAAAACTGCCCCCTTTTAACCACGGCATGCAACCACAGTCAAATCTTGTTCTCTCTTCTTTCACTTTGGCGTCCAAGTGGCTGTAGGAGATATCTAGAAAATATCCATGCAAAACTGCCCCCTTTTTACCACGGCATGTTACCACAGTCAAATCTTTATTTCTCTTGTTCTGCTTTGGCGTCCAAGTGGCTGTAGGAGATATCTAGAAAATAACCATGCACAACTGCCCCCATTTAACCACGGTATGTAACTACAGTCAAATTTTGTTCTCTCGTGTTCTGCTTTGGCGTCTAAGTGGCTGTAGGAGATATCTAGAAAATAACCACGCAGATCTACGGTATTCATCTAAACAAAACAACGCTCTCACCATTTGACTCAAAGCGCTGGATTTCAGACGATGGGGTCCACACGCTGGCGTATGGTCACAAAGATATCGGTGGTAACTGAGTGTCTAGCCGGGCACAACCATCAACTCCTCACGGACGAAGCCCCGCTTGGGTCCATCGTAAATATAGTACACGACCGGCTCATTTGGTTTGGTAACAACCCTTTGTTACAATGTTGTAGACCTTCAAAGACCAGATTGGATCGGTCGCCCGCCTACTACCCCCTTCTAGCTCGCTAGGCTGATACAAATATCTCACACTCACCCGGGGAGGGAGCTTTTTTTCGTAGACTCCCACCGGTCTTGAATAGGGGGTAGAGGGCTTGAATGAAACAGCTTTCTCTTTGATTGCTTGCGCAGGCTTCTTGCCAGTCAATCTGGTTACTTCATTGTTTAAAGCTGATACAACGACTGGCAGCCTTTTAACCCATTCAGTCGATCTCTGGCCGGAGGGAAGGCGCATTTCAACCGCATACTGGTGTCCAAACAGGCGTTCAGCCAGGGTTCGGCTGAATCTTTCAACTATCGCTTGGTCTCGATCTGTGGATATGAATACGTCCACGACGAATAGCTGTTTTGCTATCTCCCATATCTAGAGTTACAGCACCCATAAATTCGCGCCCAGGGTCGACCTATAGTAGTTCTGGCCATTTCAAAGGCCCGCGTCTGTAAATCTTTTGAAAGGCTTTTGAAACCTCTAGAGACACTTTCGAAGTCAGGGGCTCTGCTGCTTTGTAACGGCTAGCCACATCGACAACCGTCAAAGCATATTTGTAAACCTTTCTCCCACGAGGAAGTTTGTCGTGGGGCAAAAAAAGGAGATCCGCTTGATGCACCGCATTGGGTGAGAAGACATCAATCTTTGGTCCGGTGATGGTAATTCTGCCAAAGGGCTTCTTTGACGAGCCACTTTTTCGCTACCTCATCTGAGACGCGAGAAGCTGCAGCTAACTTTTTCACAGCGGTAATGCCTCTCCAATAGCCTTTTGGGCTATAGTAAATCTTTGAGAGTTTAGCATCCATCGTGTAAATATATATATGTGTTTAGGTTTTAAAGAAAGCGAAAGGCTGCATACCCAAGGGCAAGTGCGCCCGTGCCAATAAACAAGAGCTCGCCTTGCTTCTGCTGCAGGAGACTGCGTTGATAGAAGTCAGAGAACTCGGGCTCTTTGGGAAGTGTTATTTGTTGGTCCCGGTGGGTGTTATTGTAGAGCGCCAGAGCTTGGTCGGTGTCTGAGAAGTTTTGTTTTGCTTGATCTTTGATCCGATCATTGGTCGCAATCCAGTCGAGGAGCTTTGTGCGGTCTTTCTGATATTTGGCCCAAGCCGCTTGGTAGGCTTCTAGACTTTTGTCGTGCCTGGTCTTCTCTTCCAGGACGGCTTGGTTGCTATCCCCAGACAAATATTTTGCTAGATAATTGCCTCCAGTGAAAGCGGCTGCATTGAGAACTGCTCCAGCAACCATCATGGCGATTGCGGTGGCCATTGTTGTATATATAACGTTTTGTATTTTTTACATCGAGGTTGGAAGGATTTTCTGGTCCTCAAGGTATTTCTTCAGTGCGATGCTCCCAGCCATAACAACTGTGAACTTTACGTAGTTCATCACATTTGAACTGGGGTCAGCTGTGAATGTCTCTTTGACGACTTTTTTACCAACCCATCCAATACCGGCGACAAGACCAGTGATTGTTGCGGCATCGAGAACTGATTTCACGAGCTTGTTGTCAGACATGGTTGTGTATATATAAGATTTTAAATTTCGATTAATTCCTCATCGTGCGCTGGGTCTGTGTTTTCGTTGATTGGTTGTGTTGCTTATTGCCAAACTGTTTTTAAGGCGGTTGTGTTGAAATTAACCAAAACCAGAAGAACACCTCCGATTGCAAATGAATGGGGTTAGTTTCTAGAGAAACTGTGGTGCTGCGTCGGTGGGGATGAAGCACAAGAGTTTGGTTTTATCGACTGAGTCGATAAGGTAAATTAGCCACCGTAAAAAGATTCGAGAAAGCTGACGTTTCGAGCACTAGCCCTTCGTCGGAGCGAATCAACCTCCGACTCCGATTGCAGCCCCGTTTACGAAAAGTTGGATGAGGTTTGCCATTGTATATATAGGATTTTTTATTCCATCTCGCGAATTCCTGATTTTCGTTTCTGTGTGACTGGAGGAGTAGTTTGGACATCCTCTGCTGCTGCTGGAGGGGTTGGGGCTTTGTTGCGCCCAATAGTCTTCATAATGGCTTAACGTTGGTAATACACACCCAAAGCGGAGACAATCAACCCGCCAACCGTCAGAATGAAGTAGCCCGAGTTGTTGCTGCTTGATTCTTGAGAGGGGGAGGGGTCATTTGTCGTTTTTGGAGTAGGGTCATTTACCGCTTTGGCAGCGTGTTTTTTTGCTTCGCGAGCCATACGGTTGCGCTCTGCTAGTCATTTGCCAGAAGCAACACGACCAGGGTTTTTCGCTGGAACAGTTTTTGGAACATCAGAGGTAATGTGTGTGTCTTTAGGTATCGTCTCTAGCCGTGGCGTATCCATATATATAAGTTTTTTAAAAAACCTGCGCTCGTTCCTACCTGGTTCCTACCTGGTTCTTGTCAGATTATTTGTCAACTTCATCAAAGCCCTCTAATGGGTAGCCTTCACTGTCTCTCCTTGGGTGTGTTGGAGGCATGAGCTCTTCAGGCACTTTCTTGAAGTCGATGTGTTTTGTAGTGATCAGAGCAGCATTGGCCAACGCTAACCATCGCCCGCATCGCAGTGCAAGGCTTCCAGCAAAGGATGACAATTCATGGTTAATCATGTAGTCATTTTTGAGTTCTTTTTGAAACTCTTTCACATCATCAATCGAAACAACCATGCCAACGCTCTTGCTTACAAGCATTATAAAGCTGTCGGCAATCAGAGCCTCGGTCATCTTGTTGCCGACGTAGGCTTCATATCTTTTGTATGGCCTTACAACCTCCTTGTCTGTAAGGCGTTTCACCTGCTCGTGTGAGAGCTGGACACCGATAACTTCTTTTGATTTGCCAGTCGAGACCAGAACTGCCAGCTCCTCGCGTTTGGTCTGGGCAACCCTCGATTTCCTCCTCGAAAGTTATTTGTGTTATTTTTTTCGTATACTAGATAAATTTTGATGAAAACGCTTTACTAATCCTTGAATGTTTTCTAAGAAATTTGGTTCTTTTGTTGCCCAAATTTCAGTCAAATCAAGCACTTTCCACGCAAAAACTGCTACTGGTTTTGGCCTTTCAGATGATTTAAATGCTTGTCGCATAGAAATCATTCGCTCTCTCTCTCTCCTCACCTTCATCTTGTTTTGAAAACCCCATTCTCATTTGCTTATGGCTAATGAGAATGGGGTTTTCAAAACAAGATGAAGGTGAGGAGAGAGAGAGAGCGAATGATTTCTATGCGACAAGCATTTAAATCAGCTGAAAGGCCAAAACCAGTAGCAGTTTTTGCGTGGAAACTGCTTGATTTGACTGAAATTTGGGCAACAAAAGAACCAGATGTTTTTCTCTGCAATAGAATTCATTGCCTTCTCAAAAAAGGCTTTCGATGTTTCGAGGGCACCAAGGTCAATGAGCCTGTTTTGATTTTTTGATATTTTTTCTATAATTTCCCGGCAAGTGTTCTGCGTCTTTTTGCAACTCAGCACATTGCACTAGAGAAGCCTGTTCAAGGGTTGCATCCAACGATGGTAATAGTATTCACTTAAGGGTGAAATTCTAGGGCCGGTTAGTTTAAGGCAGTGACACTTGCATTGACGTTCTCCAAGTAAACATGTCCCATTTGTTTAAACCCCATGGAACGTTTTTTTTTGGTGCATGGTGCATGGTTTCAACATTTTCGAATATTTTTACTAATATAATGACGGAGAAAAGCTAAGCTGACTGGCTGGCTGGCTGGCTGGCTGAGCAATGTATCCACTGGTTAACTAGCTGGCGAGATGGCGGAAATATCAGTGATCATGAGCTCGCAGGTTGGCTGGCTGGCTGGTTGCAACACAAGGGTGGGCTGACAAGTTGGAACAGCCTTTTTTCTGCCAGCTCAACTTGAAATTAATTAAATTTAATTCAAAATAGTATAATACCAATTTCCTAATGGAAATAAGCATTTTTATCCTGAACAATTAAATTCGGCGAGATATTAACTCTATACAAAAAACAATTTGGCAAGACAAACCTGCTACAACAATTTGATTTGGCGATATATCAACTTCATGCAACAAACAATTCAGCAAGACAAACCGCGATACAACAATTAGATTTTTGAATGATTTCTTTTTTTGCATTTTCGGTAAAGTTACACTCAAGTCTCTTGCCCGACCAGATGGACGATACAATTGGCAGCCTTTAGCTGTGCTGTCATAAAGGACTATGTAGTCGTGCAAGATAATATGTTGGAGATTAGCGACACTACTCACGATGAATACGGCAAACACCCAATATGTGGTCAGTGGTCTCCAGCTTGGATACATGTAGATTTGATTGTTTTTGTTTTTAAACTTGACCATCGTTTGTTTGGCGCCGTCTCGCGAACACTTCAAGCTATTAAAAGCCACAACTCTACAAGAAGCTATGGAGGCCGTCAACCTTACCGAGGCATACAACGTTAGATTAAGGAGAGACTCGGAATGCAATCGTTTCTTTGATGCCTGCGTAGTCTGGTTGGGCCATTTGGAATATTCAGTTGTGCCGAACGGGTTATTTGGGTCATTTGGACTGGTTAGGCCATTTTAGCCAGTTGAGTCATTTAGAATGATTGGGCCATTTGTATTGGTTGGACCGTTTGAGCGGCATTTGGGTCATTTCGACCAACTGAATGACTACTTGCATCAGTCGGAACATTTGCGCCAGTTAATTGAGTCATTTTAACGAGTTGGGCCATTTGAACTGGATGGGTCATTTGGACTGGTTGGGCCATTTGTGTTATTTTGAAAAATGTGCTATTCAAGATAGTTGAGCCATTTGAGCTATTTCGATTAAATGGACTATTTGGACTGGTTGGGCCATTTGAGACGGTTGGGTCAGATCATTTGGACCGAATGAGCCATTTGAGCCACGAGTTGGTTCATTTAACTATATACAGTCAACTCTTGCTATAACGGACACCCTCGGGACCGGGTTTTGGTGTCCGTAATAGCGACAGTCCGTAATAGCGGGGTGGGAAAAAATTATTTGAAAACCTACTTACAGTAGGAGGATTACAAGCATTTACATTGTCATTGACTGCAGGACCTGTTCCAGAGACTTTTTCGCATGTAAAGAACGTAAAAACCGTTTTATTTATAAACAGCATAGAACTTAACAGATCGCAACTTTCATACGCTTTTGTAGATGGATAGATATCTTTATTTGAACAGGGTAACACCTTCAGCTATTTACATAAACTGGTATCAACGGAGGCCCTATTAATCGAGGGAGGCGATTATCTCAAATATTTCCATCAAAGGGGTGCGATTAATCGAGGGACGGCTGTTATTCGAGGAAATACGGTACTTTACATTTGAAAATCTGTGGGATTTATTTTGAAACATTCACTACATGGCCGTCACTTCTCCTTGACAAAATATCTATCCAACCGGCTCTAGGTAACTCTCCCCATTAACGCCAATTTCTCCGACTTTGTCATCTGGGATGTATAATTCGTGCGCAACGTTAAACCGCCCTCTTTGAATAAGAAAAGCAGAAATGTTTTGGACGCTGTCAAGAACGTCCTTGAAACTCTTTAAAGTGGTTGTTTGGTCTGAAATTTACAGTGGGAAGAAATATTTGGACAGATTAGCTGAACTTATCTACGGCAGCGAGACTGCAAATAGGGCCTTGAGAAAAGGAAGAAGGAATTTTAGTTGATGGTCAACAGAAGAAGTGCAAATCCAACCAGAAAGACAAAGGTGTTGACATAAGGCGGGAAAATAATATTGAAAATGTGTTTTAATGTTCAAAGATGCCGCTCGGTGTCCTCGAAAACGAGAGTAAAAGCAATACAATTGTGACGTCGGGACCGAATAAGTGTCCGTAAGCCCGTAACATCGAGAGTCCGTAATAGCGGGAGTTTTTTTCAGTAAAACGCCTATAACTTTTGCTGGGGATTCACCGTTTGTCCGCAAGGCGAGAGTTGACTGTACTACTGTCATATTTATCGGTGGTTATTTGTCGATAAATAAAACCACTATGAAAACGAGACTCATAATATCATTCTGATTTTCTGTTTTATATCGGGTCCGAAAAAAAAGGGAAGCCAAGGTAAAAAAAACACTCAGACAGGATCAAATGATAGAAAAAGTGTGGTGGTTAAAATAAAACAGTTTTCGGTGGTTATTTATCTTAAGCCAATAAAACCCCTTGCAAACATGGATAAAAACTACTAAAAAATGTGGTGGTTAAAAGAAAACAGTTTTCGGTGGTTATTTATCTTTAGCCAAAAATAGGTCCGCAATGCGTACATGAGTGAGCTTACCATGAAAATTTGCACAGAAATATCTAGAGACGGAATTTGTGATGTCGAAAATGTTACTGTCAAAGATATTAAGCTGAATGAGAAATACACCATAGGCTGTCTGCCTCTGATTTTTCATAAAAACTATTTAACGATATAATGTGGTACTGTCACAGGTATGGAAGCACAACTTAAAAAATGGTTCATTGACTGTATAACTGGTGCAAGTGTTCCAAGTCCAAGAGATGTGATAAAAACACATGTCCACCAAGCACCATTGTGGCTTGCAACTTAATGTCTCAAGAGCTTCTGTATTGGAAAAGTATCTTGGTTTGTCGAGGATGATTTTTTGTTTTGTTGGACTGGAAGATCGTTCGTTAATTTGGTATCGTTTTTGTCACACTATGTAATGTCACTACAAGGACCGAATTATCATCATTGTCATCATCAAAGTTATCATATTAGCAAATTTCTGAAAAAAATGTAAATCATATACAGCAGTCCCTCTGTTAAGCTGAAACCCTCAGGACCTTGAGAACCATTTTCAGTAAAGGACTGGTGAATACATATTTTGGGTTTTTGAGAAATGACCACTTAATAGAGGAAGTACTGTAACTGTGAACATGAACAAAATTCTAGATCTACCGCACATGGATTTACACAAGGATGGGTGCCTATTTGAAATAGGTGTTTATTTGAAACAGTGTCTGACAAACAAACGTGGTCGGGTTTCACATGTAAGGAGTGGTAAAACCCCATACTGACAGTAAAGATTGACACCATTTTACTCAAGGCAGGCAATGTTATCTTTTAATCAAAATATATAAATTTAAAGATCAATTTAATAAAACTTTTACGCTTGTAGCTATTGTTTCAGAGGTCTGAAACAATAACTACACTTGTAAATTACAGCTGTAAAAGTTTTATGAAATTGAGCCCTGGTTGGTGCTTATAGCATGTAGCTGTTTGCATACAGTATCAGCATTGCCAACAATAACAGTAAAACATTAACCCATTCACACCTGAGGATTTTTACGTTTTTGAGTGATTTTCTGCATACACACGCCCCATAGGATTTCGTGACTGCATATTTGGAGTTACCATTGAAAGTGCTGCTGTTCTAAAACACTGAAGGCTCGAGTTTACTGGAAACGTCATTGTGACGATCTCATTTTGCTTGCTTGATTTGCAATAAAGGGTCCAATATGAATTATCTACGATTTTTGGTAAGTTCACAGCCATTTTTCATCTTTAGTAGCTGCCTGGTGAGCATCATTAAGCTTGGAGGTAGTTCAGAGTCCACTTCTCAATGAAGCGAGTTAGTTGTTGTACTTCGTTTGCGAATTTGGCTCGTTGCTCGTTGAACTGGAAAAAATGGCCGCCTGGAAACGAAGCAGCTTTGGGACTCGACTCTGGATGAATTTCTCGACCTACTGCGGCATATTTTGGAAGTTGCGACCACAGGAGAACACAACAAGCGCGAAATTTCGGCGGTGGGTCGGAGTGGCTGTGGACTTAGTATAAATATGAAATGTGTGCGGAAAGAAACGAACGCTGTCAAAATTCTTGGCCATTTCCCAGCATGCAGTGCGGTGGTGATATTGAAAATTGAGGCAAGGTCAGTATGCATTAGAACGAGAGGATAGAGCTCGGCCCGAGCAACGAATAAGAGCAAAAAAATTCACTGCTAAGCTAGGACTAGGACTGAATTTTGCTGTGAATGTTGATTTTTGGGTTTGCCATGATGATTTGAATAAAAAAAACTAAAGGCAAAAACGTGATTTTTGTTGTTTTTCTATGACGTTAAAAACGGTAATTTTTGTTATTGTCCAAATTCAAACGCTGATATTCTGCAAAAATCGCTGACTTTTTTGTGTTTATTGGGTATCTCAATTTGAAAGACTTTCTAGTCAATGCTCACAACTGCTAGTTAAGGCAATGTTCGCACGATTGAGAAAGTTACAATTTTTTAAAGCAGTGGAGTCTTGTACGGGCGGTTACGGGCGGTTCAGGTGTCAATGGGTTAACATTTATTCTCAAGTTTTTTTGGAATGTAGGTAGCTGTAACAAGTATAGTTAACTTACATTTTAAACTTCAAGTAGTAAGATCAACGTTTTCAAACAATAACTTTTCAACGTTTTAGTGTAACTGCACTTAACCCAGATTTGTGTCTCTAAAGACATTATTTGTTCTCCGAAGAGAATTAATCGTTTCCCGAAGGAAATATTTTGTTCCCAGAAGGGAATTATGTGACCCTGAGACAGGGACTGCACAAGTCACTCGGCGGCCATCACAGCTGTCTTTAAAACTACATCTCGGTGATTTAGGGAACCTTTCGTTGGCGAAGATTTTGTCTACACCTTCAAAACATCTGAAAAACTCTTTACGTGAAAACAATAGACACATTGCTTGAATGCTGTGCCTGATTACTGGTGCAATATAACACGAAAAATCGTAAATTTCGAGTCCCTTACCTCTCTTTCTCCAACGGCGAAAAAACGAGGTTGCTTCCACGTTCCGTGTTTTTGATATCGAAAATACGTCGTTCGTTATCCGGGATGATCCGGGATCAGTTCGCAGCACTTCGTGTTCAACCTCGCTCATATTCGCGTGTTCGTGCTCTCATCGTTCGTACGGAAATAAACAATATCTGTTCGAGACCAGGCGCCGTGATACCGAAGACAACCCGAAGATTGGACTACCACGGACTTACGGACACTTCCCATGACATAGAGTGAGATTACACTTCATGTAAGCTCACTCAATAAAAACCCTTACAAATATGAATAAAAACTATCAAAAATGTGGTGGTTAAAATAAAACAGTTTTCGGTGGTTATTTATCTTTAGCCAATAAAAACCCTTGCAAACATGAATAAAAACTACTGAAAAATGTGGTGGTTAAAATAAAACAGTTTTCGGTGGTTATTTATCTTTAGCCAATAAAAACCCTTGCAAACATGAATAAAAACTACTGAAAAATGTGGTGGTTAAAATAAAACAGTTTTCGGTGGTTATTTATCTTTAGCCAATAAAAACCCTTGCAAACATGAATACAAACTACTAAACAGGTGGTGGTTAAAATAAAACAGTTTTCGGTGGTTATTTCTCTTTAGTCCATAAAAACCCTTGCAAACATGAATAAAAACTAGGAAACGATGTGGTGGTTAAAATGAAACAGTTTTCGGTGGTTATTTATCTTTAGCTAATAAAAGCCTTTAAAAACATGAATAAAAACTACTAAAAAATGTGGTGGTTAAAATAAAACAGTTTTCGGTGGTTATTTATCTTTAGCTAATAAAAGTCTTTAAAAACATGAATAAAAACTACTAAAAAATGTGGTGGTTAAAATAAAACAGTTTTCAGTGGTTATTTATCTTTAGCCAATAAAAGCCAAAAGCATGAATAAAACCTACTAAAAATGTGGTGGTTAAAATAAAACAGTTTTCGGTGGTTACTTATCTTAAGCCAATAAAGCCTTTAAAAACATGAATAAAAACTACTAAAAAATGTGGTTGTTGAAATAAAACAGTTTTCGGTGGTTATTTATCTTTAGCCAATGAAAACCCTTGCAAACACGTGCACGTGGTTATTTATGCTTTCAAACGATCATTACAGATAAGTTGTAGAAAAATTAGGGAAAAGAAATACTGAATTTGTGCCAGGTGGAACTAAAATTGAGACCTCAATAGTATGCAACAAAATAAATACAGAACTGATTGAAACAATTTTGTTTTTTTTATTATAACTTTGTCTGAAGCTAAAATGCTGTTGATATCAGGGTACTGGGCCACGGGAACACACGCAAAACACCTTTTAGGTGGCCCTAATGTAGGTAAAAAGAAAGTAGAAAGTCAACTATCTCTTCTCTTTCACCATTAATCACACGAAGAAGGATGCTCAGAATTGTCCTTTTCACTGAGATGATGAAGAGCCACGGCTACTTTGAAAGAACTGACAAGCTCTAAAATAATTGATTTCCTCATGGTACATTACGAGCCAGATGATGCTCTGAAAGAAACACACACAAATAAAAATTAAAGATTGTCACAGGAAATTATTTTCCACAACTTAATTGGGAATGGGAATTTATGAAGGGCGACGGCTAGAAACAATGAATTGCCACAAATTTTGAGATTTTTAAACCTGCGCACACAACCTTAAAAGAAAAAAATGTGACATTTACAAATTTAAAGTAATCATAAATGAAATAATTATCCTATTCACATCCGTTGAAGAAAGCCAAAAGAATGTCTGCATGGGAGCATCAATTTGTACTGCTCACTCAGGTCTGGTTTTCACACCCCAAAACGGATTTGAGTGAGGGCTCATTTTCCTTGACATGGCTGGTAATTAAGCTTATATGACCAGCTCTTAGAAATTCATTACACGATCAAAATTTTGTTGACCACAAATTGACAACATGGTCAGTTAAGTCACGTAATGTTGAACTTGCAATGAATGAATTTCAACTCGCAGTTGTCTCAAATGTGCTCAGATAATACCTTTCCTAATATAAATAAACATTTCTTCTGTTCAAGTTACATAAAGTTAAGTTCAAGAAATATATTATTTGATGGCATAATAGGCAACTGCAAATTCAAATTCATTCTTCGCAAGGTCAATGTTACAAATCTTGTGGTCGATTTGCAGTCAACAAAAATTGAAGTGAAACCAATGGTGTGTATAAAGAGGGTTAATTTTAAGCCACTTCAAAGGACACGAGGGCTCAATAGTAGGTAATTTTGCGACTGGTCACATCCTAGTGGTGATTTAAAGGAACAAATCACTCGGAAGCCTACAAGGGAAAACTATTCTAAATTGGCCTTTAAAAAAAATACATTTTGTGACTACATGTAGTTTCAGTCTGCAGTCTGCAAATGTGGCACACTGTATATCTCATTTTCAAATGATGTCACACTGGTGTCAATAACAAAAGAGTTCTCATTCGCTTCTATTACTTTCTATTGTTCCGTACACCAACATCATCACTGCCCTTTTGTCTTTGAAATCCTCAGGGAATGGTTGCAAACCATCTATATAATCATTATTGTATAAATTGTATAAAGATACATACATGCAGTTTATTTGTAGGTGCATCAAAATCGGGAAAGGTAAATGAAAGGAAATTTCTGTCAAGGAAAGTGACAGCATTTGTGTTAACCACCAAAGTCATGTACATAAATAAAGAGGGCACTTCTGTAGAAACAAGGTCACTCGCCGTTGGTGGATCGTGACATGAATCGGCCACGTTTTCATTATACAAATCTGATACATCCTAAAAAGGACGTATACAAAACATGGAACCGGGTCCATGGACCACCCCTGTGGACCTGGTCCATGGACCACCTTGTGGACCCAGTCCATGTAACACCTGATGGACCACCTTTAATTTTCATCAATTTAATTTATTTTTTTTATCTTTCTGTCAGTATAAAGGATGGACTGCGGACTGGGGACAGGGTATAAAACTCAGTCTTCAGTTTCAATAAATATGGCGTTCAACATCAAGTAGCAACATCAAGACGCAAGTTGAATAAGAAGGACTGGACCATGTCCCAAGCTACTATAATTATGGGATGCAGACAATCCCATGTGCTTTTCTTTTGGATTCACTGTGCATGTGTAGTCAAGAAATACTGATGAAACTAAGCCTGGTGGAGTATAAATAAACACATGCGCAGGCCACCATACTGATGAAAAGTGTGTTGTTTGTTATTGTTTCTAGATGCTTCACGGATACTTGGAAGAGCAGTGTTTACGGTTTGAGCATGGCCTCCCCTTACCTTCCCCCTTCCCACACCAAGAACTCAAAATGCATGAAAACACTGCTCTTTGTGAGTATCCACAAAGCACCTAGAAACTATTAAAAGAATCAGTATGGTGGCTTTGGCATGTGTTTGTTTATAATCCACTAGGCTTTTGTTTTATCTGAATCCAAAAGAAAAGCACATGGGATTGTCTGCATCCCATAATAATAGTAGCTTGGGACTTGGCCCAGTCCTTCTTGTTCTACTTGCATCAAACGAAAAACTCCTGCCCCAACAGTACCCAACAGTACCAGCCAGGAATCAGAATGCATATAAAAATTAATGCAATGACTGCAAAAGCGTAAATTACATTGATAGTTGAAAGTTAAATGTTGATGTTGAACGTCATATTTATTTAAACTTAAGACTGTGTTTTATACCCTGTCCTCAGTCCACAGTCCAACTTTTATACTGACAGAAAAATTCAGGAAAAACGGGTCCACAGGTCCTCCTAAAAATAACAAACAGAACGTTGTTCCATAAAGCTTATCATCATCATCAAATCACCAAACTTTATTTATGTGTCAGAAACATTCTAGCTCAATTGAAACTATTTGACGACAACTGAGCTTAACTAAGAACTTAAAATTAAAAAAAGCTGAAAAAACTAATAAGTTTTAACTTACCTAAGTTTCTAAAATATTCAATTGAGCTAACTGGTGACACCTAATTTCTAACTATATGTAATATACACCTAATTGCAGTAACATTGTCATAGAAAAATGAAAAAAGCTTAATAGGAATTAGTTAGCTTAATCATCATTCACAGCGACACGCGGCACGCGGAACGATCAAGCATGCAGCGGCTATTGTTGATTTATAATAGAGCAGTTTTCAATTGACTGTCGAAAGTAATTACACAATTGCTTTGGTTTTGCATTGCTACGCTTTGTGATTGGCTAAAAAATCTCGCGCCACTTTTTCGACCAATCAGAAGTAAAACCAAAACCAATCGTGACTTGCTCGCACGCGTTTTCCCGCGCTTGGCGCCCGCGACATGTAATTGCTTCGAGCTCTGATTGGTTCATTGGATTGTTTACGACTGCTGTGATTGGTCAGAGTAATTACTTTGGTTTTGGTTTTACGACACTCAATTGAAAACTGCTCTAAGCGTGCAGCGGCTATTGTTATTTGGATGTCTAATTAATTCCTATTGGCCTTTTTTCATTTTTCGCTTTTACATTTTTCATTTTTCTATGACAACGTCATTGCATTTAGGTGTATATGTTGTAGTTAATTTTTTATCTCAGGTAATTTTTATTTTTCCAAAGGAAACAAAGGAAAAACAAAAATTACCTGTGTGATACAGGGAGCTATGTTGGCTACACGCGCGGGCATTTATATGCCCGCGTGGATGGCCATAAAAGCACGTCATCTTCAATACGCAAGCACTATGACAACGACCACGCGGGTGCTGTCCCTGAGGACCTCCGTAGCTGTTTCAAAGTTCTCAAGAAATGCATGAACAAATTTGATTGTCTAGTCAACGAGATGCTTTACATCAAACAATTAACACCGAGTTTGAATGTGCAAACGGATTCTATCCGTGCTAAAATATTTGTGTAGCCACCTCCGCTATGTAAATTAGTTATTACTCTTGAACTCGCATTTGTTAATTTTATTCTCATTTGTACCCTTGATAATGGCGTCATGAGGTCGCTGAAACGTCGGGATATTATATCGCTTGTTTTTACTTGTCTATGTATTTTTAAAAAATTAACTGCAACAAATATCTTTCAAAACAAAACAATAATTAACAACCTACGTAAAATCTCTCATTAGAGATTCACCTTACCAGCAATGAATCTGAAATAAGTGTGGGTTGAAATACATGTACATCAAGCTGCTCGTAAAGCGCCATCTTTGAGACTCTGACATTGAATGCTGGTACCATCCACTCGCTTGCTGCGTTTTGTTCGGTCCTCTTTTCCTTTTCTTTCTTACAAACTGTGTCATATCATATATAGGCATACCGATTCTGTACCTCGCCGTGTTTCCATCTTCATGAATAGCAGAGAAACGGGGGTGAGTTGCATGAACTACTCCGGTCGTTATCTACCGCCATGTTGGATATGGTGGAACATTGACCCATGTATGGTCATGTATGTACGGAAGCTTGTAAGTGCCATCCGACATCCGACATCCGACATCCGACATCCGACATCCGACATCCGACATCCGACATCCGACATCCGACATCCGACATCCGACTTGTTTAAAATCCGACATCCGACTTGTTTAAAATCCGACATCCGACTTGTTGAGAATCCGACATCCGACTTGTTGAGAATCCGACATCCGACTTGTTGAAAATCCGACATCCGACTTGTTGAAAATCCGACATCCCGGCGACTTGTTGAGAATCCGACATCCGACTTGTTGAGAATCCGACATGCGACTTGTTGAGAATCTGACATGCGACTTGTTGAAAATTCGACATCCGACTTGTTGAGAATCCGACATCCGACTTGTTGAGAATCCGACATCCGACTTGTTGAAAATCCGACATCCGACTTGTTGAAAATCCGACATCCAACTTGTTGAAAATCCGACATCCAACTTGTTGAAAATCCAACATCCGACTCGTGAAAATCTGACATCCGACTCATGTCCGACTTGTGAAACATCCTGGACAGGTGACCCTATTCCACGGAATGATGGAACGGTGGAATGAATAGTTTTTCTAAAAACACGCCTCTACTTTGTTTACAATTCACGTATTTACTGTGGCATTTTTGTAGTTTTTTCCCTGCGGCTTGTGTAATATAAACTGACATGAAAGTTTATACAACTGAACAATGAACATCAAATGTGTAAGCGTTCTCGCGTTTGCCAATCATTTTCTATTTTTATTTATTTATTTATCCAGGGGCATCCAATTTAGCAGAGCTAGTTTAAATAGAGCCCTGACACAACACAAAAACAAAGACATTAAAACATTAAAACTAGAAAATTAGTTAAGTTACAGAGCCAACATGTATCGCTGGTGTTACTGTTTAAAATGGCGCTTTAGCTTGATTTTAAATTCGCTAAGCGTCTCTACTTGCCTAATGCTTCTCGGTAAGGTGTTGTAGGTCCGAGCACCGTTTATTCTGAAGCTACCTTGGTATTTAGTAGTTTTTGCCAAAGGGGGGCGGGGGGGGGGGGGGGGGGGGGGGGGGGGGGGGGGGGCGCAGCAAATCACGGCTTCTGGTGTTATAGCCATGTAAAAGGTGCGCATGCCTAAACTCTGAAAGTAAGTAGGAAGGCGCTATTGCGTGAAGACACTTATGGACTAAGACGCATTTGAGATAATTTCTGCGTGCTTATAAGTTGGGCCAATGAAAAACATTCAAACTAAAAACGGGATGAAACGCGTTACAGAAAAAAAGAGAAAATAAACGATCATATCATCGTGACTGGAGACTCTACGGAAATTATTTAGTTATTAGTTTTAGATTTATCTTATTCCATGTTTTAGCATATTCCGCCATTCCACCGTTCCATTCTATCACTTCCACGGAAAAGGGTCACCAGTCTGGGATGCCGTTTCATAAGTCGGATGTCGGATTTTCACAAGTCGCATGACGGATTCTCAACAAGTGGGATGTCGGATTCTCAACAAGTCGGATGTCGGATTCTCAACAAGTCGGATGTCGGATTTTCAACAAGTCGGATGTCGGATGTCGGATTTTCAACAAGTCTGATGTCGGATTTTCAACAAGTCGGATGTCGGATTCTCAACAAGTCGGATGTCGGATTTTCAACAATTCGGATGTCGGATTTTCAACAAGTCGGATGTCGGATTTTCAACAAGTCTGATGTCGGATTCTCAAAAAGTCTGATGTCGGATTCTCAACAAGTCGGATGTCGGATTCTCAACAAGTCGGATGTCGGATTCTCAACAAGTCGGATGTCGGATTCTCAACAAGTCGGATGTCGGATTCTCAACAAGTCGGATGTCGGATTCTCAACAAGTCGGATGGCACTTACAAGCTTCCGTATGTATGCCAATACAGAGTGTATTATTATCGGTGGTTATTTTACGTGGTTGGATGCAGATTCTGTGTTACAGAATACCTCGACTCTGGGGCAAAGCGAATTCGTGTTATGGATTGAACTGCGCAGGCGTTAGCGTCTTTACAAAAATGGCGGCGAGTTTTAGAGCCTGTATTCCACGATGGTATAGAGTTTGCGTTAAAATAATTAGGAAATCCTGACGGCGAATTGAAAAAGGAACAGTACGATGCGATCAGGACAATATGGGTGGGGAAAAAGATGTGCTGACTGTGTTGCCAACGGGTTTTGACAAATCGCTCTTCTGTCAAGTGTTGCCTGGAGTGTTCGATTTTATGCGAAGTGGTGGTGAACAGCAAGGCTCGATAGTCATCGTTGTGTCGCCGTTAAATGCAGACAAAATAGAGCCTGTTCAACACGAAGTCATCTAGAATTCTTTGGAAAAACTAGAAGAACACTCTGAAATTGTGCCAGCTGTAGAGATCTGGATGAATCGCGACGAAGAAGTATTTCATTTTTCCCTTTTGTTTGCTAAAACGGATCAAAATGGACTATGTCACCGAAGGATGATGATTTCGAAGTTGCAGGAACTTGGAAAGGAAGAATTGCTTATTTTGCTGTCAACCTGGCGATCAGGCTCGCTCTGCCAAAATTTGTGACCATTTATATTCAGTCGTGTGCTGGAAACTTCCATGTACATGTAGGAATAAGTAGTCATATTCTGTAACATCAGCTCGCTAATTTCACAGTCTTAACTCTCACTGGCATCGTGCTATCGGGTAAGTTTTCCAGTGTTCTTGGACCTATTCTTGGATTCCTTAGTGCGACACAAATTTTAACTATGAAACTGTTTGTTTACCATTGTCAGATTTAGATATGATCCGTTTCGCCAGTAGTAGTAAATTCTAAACATTAAAAGTTTGATTGGATTCATTTATCTGTCTCTCAGCCTTTATTTCATTAAATCCACCTGTATCTAATGCTACTGTAGGTACAAATGCCCACCACCTGTGGCCAAACTAATTGATGGGGGGGGGGGGGGGGGGACTCTTTCTAGTGACATCCTTAAAAGCATAGCCTGCATGGTAGGTGTAAACGAGGAGAGGGGGCATGAAAAAGGAGAGGGGAGAAAAGAAGGACACCTGCTATAAGAACTGGGCTATTCGCATTACGCCCACCGATTTCCTGTTAGTCGGATTATGTCAACTGTCAATACGTTCACCACTCAGAAACTCGTGCGTGCTTTTACGCATGGCTGACTGCATGTGGAATTTACTTTGTTAACCACCCAGCGTGAAATAGACAGTCAGAAACTCGTGCGTGCTTTTACGCATGGCTGACTGTGTGTGGAATTTACTTTGTTAACCACCCAGCGCGAAATAGACAGTCAGAATTTTGTGGCCATCTGCAGAAGTGAATAAAAGGGGGTCTTTATTGCAGGAAACCTTTCCCTCTCTCTGACACCTGCTACACAGGCTATAAAAGCATAAAAGTGGTGAGAAAGAGTCACTGTGAGGGGAAAATAACCCGTGGTACTTATTGTTATCACTCCAAGAGATACAGTTTGAAGTGCCTTGAATTTACTGTCATAAAATTTACCAAAATCTGACAATATCTTTGTGCATTGTTATAACTTGTCATGCCACATCTGACCTAACCTCAGTGTCATACTAAAGGGTTACCTGTTATACGAGTTTAGAAGAAGAGGGAAGACTTGATTGGGGGTGGTTATTCAACGAAGGCTATTCAAATATTTTTCCACAATTGGCTGATTAAAGAAGGGACAGGCATAAGTATTTATGCAAAAATTGAGAATTTACGCCCCAAGCAAGTAAATGACACGTGTGCACAGATCAAAATTTGAGTACCCTGCTGGTGGCTACAGTATATTCATTTGGCAGTAGGATCCCAATCCTACTTTTTAATAATTTATTGATTTTTTAATTAACAGCTTGTCAAAGGAAATGAGTTTGTCATAAATGCCCCAAAGAAATATCTACAGAGTGGACATTTCAGGCATCTGCAATCCGGTAGTTGAACTACATGTTAGGGATAGCGTTGCTAGTACATCTACTTGTAATCTTTGTTTATTACTTGCTGATGCACCTGTCAGAAGCTTCACCCACCTTTTAAAAGCAACCCCCAAAAGCCTGTACCAGAAACCTATTTTGTGGGTGTGGCTCACATTAATTTTTACCTCTTGAGTCTTGTGAGCTACCAAATGCTTCAGAAAAGATGCTTCTGTCAGCATATCAGAATAACTCTGACATTGGTCATTTTTGATTGAGACACCCTTGGTGGTATTGAACTAGGGATTGTAACCCTTAAAAGGTATGCCAATCACCCATGTTTTTTATGCTAGCCTCATTCTTGAATAAATAAAGTTGTCCTTTTTTAACAGGAAAAAGGTTTATAAAACATTTTTTATTGTATTTTTGCTTTTGTATAGTAGGTCTTAATGAGATACCTTCAGTCATTTGGTTGTTTTTGAATGCAAACTGCTTTGCTTATGGTTGTGTGTCATTTAGCATCTCATTATGACAAAGAAAGAGATGTCTCAGTCTGGGCTGCTATCTTTTGAGCTTGGACTTGTGGGTTCTTTGACAATTTTATTAGAAAATAACAGCTTTACTAAAACAAAGACAGCAAAGTCTGAGCAAAACAGAATAACAAGCCTAAAATCCCCCTTCCAATTACCACATTGGTAACTTATTCTGTTCACTGAAAAAAAAAAAAAGATTTATCTTATTAGCTACTGATATGTAAAAATAACAAACATCAAACCACCTTTTCAGCCAGGTGAAAATATGTATACTATCTGGACACAGTATAAAGTAAAAATCTCAGCATGATGCCTTTATTGGCCTTGGAGTGTCAGGAATTGTTTCATCCTAAATGCAGACAGCCCTCTCTACTAGGTTATGTTTGTTACAGACTTATTTAAATTCTGTTTTGACTTGTGGGTATCAGTAACTGTTGAAACAGAATTAACACACACTTTCTTTGCTGCACCAAACCGTATCGGTGTCTATGGGGCAGCCTAGTCCCTAGGCGTTCTCTAGGCTCTCTCGGTGACGTTACGGCTCAAAGTAGGGTCCAGGTTTGACCGAGCCGAGAACGCCTAGGGACTGGGCTGTCTATGGGGATTAACTGAGTAATTTTCAATCAAATAGTCAATTTTAGCCCTACATGTAAGAACACACAAAACCTACACTGTATTTAAAAACTGCACATCAGCATTTTCTGTCCAAAAATCTGTGACCACCGATATTTTATGTGGATAGCTACATGTAACATAAACAGATGTAATGTTAATAGTAAAGCAATAAAATGCTATCTTCTCAAATGACATTTGTCATGGCCTGGGAGCTTTCCAAATAAGCATGCCTCAAAGCCATTTTATAGGATTTGTTTCATACTGAATGCTTGATGATCTCTGGCAGCAGGATTACTAAAGAGACCAGGCTTTGATCATTAAATTTTTGCTTTGGAATAAATTATGAAAGGTTAGACTCACAACAAACCAAAGGGGTTTCAATGTTCAGTCTGGACCCTTTGTGTGTGAAAAAGGAAAATTTATCATTGATACTGTACAATCTGAGTGTGGTACTCAAAAGGAAAACAAGACTTTTGTCCAACTTTAATTCAATTTGAATTTTTGACATAAATCACCAGAATCATTCTTACAATATTTTGCTATGCATTCTTATTAATTATTCCCTTTCACAAATGCAATGATGCTGCTGAGAATGCTGGAGAACAACCAAAGATTGGGAGGTTCATGTACCAGTAGTATAATTGTAAACAAAAATTATGTACAGGAATTTTCTCTGATAATCTGATTGCTGAAAGTTGAATTTTATAATTTGCAAAACAATGTTATAGAACTATTTCTCATATTCAGGGATCTGAGCTGCAACTATCCTGCGAGACAATATTCCCATACTCGGATCTGAAAAGGAAATCTCTCACACACAGTACTAGACACTAAATGACACAAAGGATAAAATACTGACCACTTGAATAAAGGAATTGACAGTTAAATAACTGTAATTTCTTCAATACGACGCAGCACAAAGGCAGAGATACTGATAATAATAATAATAATAACCTTTATTTAAAACAATGTTTTTTTAAAGCTTAGTACAGCTTGTAGGGTCGTGTAAATTAACAAATTTGAGCAAGAGAACAAGAAAAAAAAATATATACAATAAATGCACGAGGATGAAATATATAAACAAGACTATAATAAACTGACATGAAATGTTTAATCGCCTTCAATCATATAAATTCAACCGTACAAACATACCCGTAATCAA